>QNQO01010197.1:0-80739 GCA_003290165.1 Berberis thunbergii
TAACAAGTTGACGTATCTCCATGGCATTGCCAAGATTACAATCAAGGCTATTGCATGCCTACTGCCATTTAAGTATAATACCAACCTTACATCACAATCAAATAATAATGTCGACATTCTATATTGAAAATTATACTTCAGACCTTACGATTAAGGCTGTTAGGCGGCCGCCATTAGTTTTAGTTCGGAAAGTAAATGAAATGCATAAAATTGTGAAAATTATTTCCTCTGAGTGGGAGTAAAGAATATGTCAGTATGTATTCAACCTGAAGCTTCTTTTTTTTCAACTTTTCTCAGGAAAGATTCCTTTGAGACAACCTAAATAATATTTATTAACGGAAGAGATGAAAAAGATGATCTTTTTTCACAAACCATCACAATCAATATTTGCCCATTGAAATGGTACAAGCTAAAACCATTGACTTTGCAACTCTAAAACCAAGTTCTGAATATTTTATCTTTCAAAACATGTTGCTTACAGTTCAAAGAACAGCAACATTGACTCATTTCATGCTTTAAGATGATTGAATGCCTTTTATTTTTATTTTATTTTATTATTATTATTATTATTATATATATATATATAAACACAATATAAACATAACCAGTAATTTCTTATGTCTAACTAAACAACAACAAAACCAACTCAAACCATTCCACTAAGGATTGTGCTTCGTTTTTTGAGAAAATTGCGATAAGTTGATTTTAATATATATTTTGTTGTGCATAGAAAAAAAACGCAAAAATTCGATTGTAATTTTGAACTTATCAATATAATTTAAGTGTTTAAACTCTTACATATTACATAAAGAGTCTCACAAGACTCATAATGTCATACAAACTATATATTAAATAAATACGACTTCTATAACAAAAGTTTAATAAGAAAATAAGTTTATAGATTTATAACGAATGTTAAAAAAATGCACGAAAATTGAGATGGCCTAATGAAAAAAAAATATTTCATCTAAAGAAATTTCGGTATTTCGATAACTAGAAAAAAATAAATATTTCATCTAAAGAAATTTGAAAAAAAAAAAAGAAATATTTCCTTGTATAATACGACGCAAGTCGTTAACAATCATGTCAACTCAAACCCTAATTTCATTTCGCCTTTTAGAGATCGAGTCACCATCTTCGTCTCCTCGATCCCGAGGTCCCCTAAATCTCACTCAATGTCATTGTTATCCCTTTAGTAAGAAAACACCCCATGTGAAATTTCACATGTCCCCCCCCCCATATGGCAGAATTCTAAACTTTTGTACATCAAGAATCTCAAAAATAAACAAATGATTTGTACAAAAACAAAGAAAAAAAAGGCAACTAGTTGGTAAGAAACAAGCAAGTTAAGTTACGTAGTGATGTTGGATGAGTGTCGACACACTCTCTCTCTTTCGTCCCTCCCAAATTTGACTTCCAATTTCCAAACACAAGCTCATTTCAGCAAAAATGTCGACATTCTTCTCATTCTTCTCACCTCCTCTTCTACTCCACTCCACATCTCTCTCTATATATTAATTTCACACTTGTTTCTCTGTTATTGTTATATTACACAAATCCCAATCCCCAAATCCGTATGGGGTCTTCTTCAATCGAGGTACGTTCTAGTTCTTACATCCAATCTATGTGTATATTCTGTAAGAATTTCAGTTTTTTCGCACACCCCAGAGTTTGTTTTTGATCCAATTTTGTGTATTTTATAGGATTTTGAGTTGTACTTGCACTTGAACCAGTTTTTCGGAGATAAAGTTGGTGTCTTGAAAGGTAAAGGAGAAAAAAGTCTCAAATTAGTGAATGGGTTTTGTTGATTATGGGTTTTTGAGGCAGTTTTGAATTCTTCTTTGAGGGAATTAGACACCCTTTTATAGAAATTACAAAGAATCGATGGAGACCCGGACTTGTAATCGAGCCGAATCAATGGATTGCAGAGACGACTCTGCAGCTTTTGTGCTGAAAATGATTGCAATTGCTACAATTCTCATTTTTGGGGTTGCTGGGGTTACAATTCCCCTTCTGGGGAAGAAGAGGAAGTTCTTAAGGCCTGAGAGTAATGTGTTCTTCGCAGCCAAAGCGTTCGCTGCAGGTGTGATCTTGGCCACTGGGTTCGTTCACATGCTGTCTGATGCAACCACTGCACTTAAGAATCCATGTTTGCCTAAGTTTCCATGGTCCAAGTTCCCATTTGCTGGGTTTGTAGCTATGATGGCTTCACTTGCTACTCTGGTTGCGGATTTTGTTGGGACTCAGTTTTATGAGAGGAAACAGGAGAAGAATAGATTGAGTCAATTCGGACAAGAGGCGTTGCTCGAATCGGAATCGAGTGTTGGTAGAGTTGTGCCAGTGGAGAAAAGTGAGAAGGTGTTTGGGGAGGAGGAAGGTGGTGGAATGCATATTGTTGGGATTCATGCACACGCGGCGCATCATAGGCATAATCATCCACATGGGCAGGAGGGTTGTGATGGGCAGGCATCACATTCGCATTCGCATGGAGGAGTTGGTCATAGTCATAGTCATGATCATGGTGATGATGAGGATGGAGGACTGAGGCATGTTGTTGTCTCTCAGGTAAAAATACTATATACACTGTTTGCTATACTAGTAGACTTGGTTAGTTTATCATCTTCGTAGTATATAGAATATCCACTTGCATTGTTATATTAGTAGAATTGAAAAGATTGTCATTAGCTTAGAGATATGATTGGATTAGTGACTATTGATCATTCTTTTGGATTACGAAGTTCCATTTACATTTATTCATGAGATGTGATTAGTATCAAACTCAATTCAATTGAAATAAGTCACAAAGATCCAGTATTATTTTTCGGTACAAATTCACTGTGTCTTACTCGCTGCCAGTTTTGTTTTAATTTCAATTAAGCTTTTAGTTGATTAGATCATTTTTATCAGCAAGAAGTGTGCTTGAGTCATTTTATTTATAAGCACTGGTAAATTGATTTTTATTTTTTCAACTAAAGACCTGTTTACTCCATGATTTTTTAATTTTATGGGGATCCACCTAAAAAATTTTAATCATTTAATAGATTGTGTACGCAAACCTGTCCAAGGGTTTAACTTTATAAAAGCATCCACTCTAGTCTCCTAGAGTTTTACTCTTCTATAAATGTTTTATTAATTTTTTTGCTCATATGGCTGATTAGCAAGCCTTCTAAAATTTGGTACTCCCAGTTAGAGAATGTAGATGAGAATTGGAACCCACCAACCGTATTACTTTTTGACTTTTTGGCAAGGCAAGGCAAGGCAAAGCCTTTCAAGTGCCTTGTGTAAAAATAATATAAATAAATTTATGCACGACCCTTGAAGAGGCGGCGCGGCCTGCAAGGAAAAGTAAAAGAAAAATAATATGGCGGCGCCCCTTCAGGAGACGCGCTTTTCAAATTTTTTTAATTAAAAGTGCCATGCGGCCCATTTAGAAACTCTTATACGTTCTACAACCCTCCTTGATAATTATGTCGAATGGAAGGAAAGCGTCAGAAAATTTAGAAGACCGTTTAGGAGGCTATTGTGGGACTTTTGGCCTCCTAATTTAGGAGGCCAATTTAGAAGACGGATTTAGGAGACTACTGTGGATGCTCTAAGAATTATTTTTTTTCTAGACGAAACTGAACACCGAAATCCTAATCATTGACAAAAGTGGTGGGTTCCATTCTCTATAACACTGCTCATTAGTATTGCCCGTGCTACATAGAGGATGTTATCGTCCCTGACAGGATGAGTTTCGGATTGTCATGTATTCTACTCCTTTAACTTTCTTGGATTACTTACATAATTAAAACCCTTGACCTACTTTTTTTAGTCTGCAATTCATGTGTTGATCTTTGTAGACCATCCTAGCTTCATTTATGTGTGGGTTGTATCATATTCAGTCTGCATCTCTGATACAACACTTCAACATCGATGCGTTTGAGAGCTTCAAACACAAACGCATGCATCATCTTATCTGAGACTCATGTATCAATCGGGAGTCAAATTCTGAAGGTTTTTCATCTTTTGGCCTTTGGATTATTAGTTCCCCCTTCATGATTTTCAGCTAACAATTCCCATAACTCCATAATCCTTGAGATTTATCGAACAGTTGTAGAAGAAACATCATGATGTTTTTATAACATGAGGGTTTTTTTTGGCGTAGGTTTATATAATTTTGTTTGAAAATGATATTTCTGATATCGGATTATGCATTTAACAATGGAATTTACCGACTTGGTATTTTGGTTTTACCTGTTTGTTCACATTTTTGACAATGAGCTAATGTTCTCTGTTCCATAGGAAAAGTTAACTGAAAGCAATTTAGTAAAGGAGGAAATTCACTTGGATGAAAAATTAATTTGAATGATATGAAAACTTCTAAATGATTAATGTTTATAAGCGATGTGTGGACACTTGTTTTTGCATTTGATAGCCTTCTTGTTATGCAGGGTGTCTTATGCTTGTCCATTTAGGATGGTTAGATATATATAACACCATTAAGTCCCAGCTTGCCTTGGGACAAGACTACTTTTTGGCAAATATCCACTAGGAATGCAAGTTGTCAGTTTTGATTTTTTGTGTTTCAATACTGATATTGTAGTTCATAGGTCTTTGAGTATGAGGGAACTCATTGGGCAAGATTTCTTTTTCCTCAACAATCTTAAATACGTTCCCGGTGCTCCCATTGTGTTGAAAGAGGTGGAGTCCTACTCACAACTCGTACTGCTTAATCTTCACTTGTCACCCTTTTGTAAGCCCGATCCATGCACCGCATTCAATTGGCAAAAAACCTATACTTTCTACCCACGCATTGCCATTGTCCTTTTCCTTTCTTCTCCATTCGTTCTTCCCTTTCAAATAGCCTTGCTATGCCCTTTATTCTTCTATGCACGCGTTACTCAGCCAGGCCTTGTCTCACAATCTCTAATTTCCCCTCTCAGAGTTGGTCCCTCGCCTTGCAACCTATGTATTCATCACCTCCTTTTTCCATTTTTATCATCATGACCTCCCCCCCCCCCACCCCCAAACACCACCACCCTCACACACACATCTCATGAAAGATTGATGATGGTGTTATATTAACAGTGCTGCTGATGAGATAAGGTGTTTTGGTGAGAAGGTGGCTTATAAAACATAAACTTCTGGTTACAATAGATTGCATTCATGTCATCGTATTCAAAAACAACAAAGTGGATTTAGTAGTAAGGTTATCATTCAAAAGATTTTTTAAATGAAAAATCTACATTTTTCTTGCATCTTTCTCTATCGTTTTTCCTTTTTGTTTTCTTTTCTTTAATCGATGCATCTGTTTATATTCCCTTGACACAGCTACACATACTGCAGTTTTTGTTAATTAGTTTGATATTAACTGTAATGTTCTTTGGTATTGCAGGTATTGGAACTTGGTATCGTGTCACATTCGATTATAATTGGGTTGTCACTTGGGGTGTCACAAAGCCCATGCGCCATAAGACCCCTTATAGCTGCACTATCTTTCCATCAGTTCTTTGAAGGGTTTGCACTAGGCGGGATGCGTATCTCAGGCCCAGTTCAAGACACTTCCATCTGTAGTAATGGCATGTTTCTTTGCAATAACAACCCCAGCCGGAGTGGCCTTAGGTACTGGACTTGCATCATTATATGACCCCAAAAGTCCCAGGGCATTGGTGGTGGAAGGCATATTGGATTCAATTTCAGCTGGCATTCTAATATACATGGCATTGGTAGATCTAATCGCTGCCGATTTCCTAAGCAAGAGGATGAAGTGCAATGTTAGACTCCAGGTGGTCTCATACTTCACTCTCTTCTTGGGAGCCAGCTCGATGTCTCTTCTTGCAATCTGGGCCTGACTGATCTTCCTGTAGCCTGTAATTCTTTTGTTTGTTAAGTGAAAGAAATGCAGTTTGTGCTTTGATTGCTCTTCGTCCTGTCAAAATCTGTAATTCTTTTGCTTGCTAAGTGGTGTAGATTTGGTAGTGTTGTTGGCTTCGCCTTCCAATTCACGAGTTTGTCGAAGTTGGCAATGCCATGGTAAGTTTCCACTACAAAGTTTTAGTTTGTTATAGTATTGTATTATTCATCTACTTTACTACCAAAAAAAAAAAAAAATCATCTACTTCGAATAAATTAATTAAAGGTTCGAACAAAGCTAATGATTCTTTATTGATAATCCGCATTGAGAAACATTAAACAAAGGCGATGTATAGCACAACGAAGTCTCATGCAGAATGAATAAGCTCCCAGACCTTTTTTTCCTAGATCCAGCGATACCATCCGTTGTCTCTCACTTCCAAGAAGCAATTGTTCTTGCATCTCTCATGGTCTGTTAAAAATGAGTATATTGTAGTGCGTTTTCTCCCTATAAACCCAAAGCAGAACGATGGTCTATTTATGAACACCCTGGTACACATAGTGTAGTTTCCTCACCTGGTTGGGCAGTGTAAGACTTCTCCCAGTCAAAACCGGCAAAGCAAGCGATAGACACATCCTCGCTACGTCGATTTTTCACCAAAACTGCATCTCCACCATATTTACATGGAGCAGTTATTGGCTTTTTAGGACCTACATCACATGAGATAAGTGGCACTAGTAAGATCATCATCAGAACAATGGAAGAAGAAGAATGGTTTGCCATTGTTGTTTTTGCTGCTGTTGTAGTTTGTTTTCTCTTTGGATCCAATCTTTATATAGGTATGAAATTGATGGAATAATTGATTATATAACTTTCACAAATTTGAAACAGTAAAGTGTTACCAAATCCAAGTATTTATTTCAAGATCTGTGCCATTAATATGTTCTGATTACATTTAAGCTTTTAGTGGATTTAAAATTTTTATTTTTGAATATATGTTTTTATCAGGGAGAAGTGTGCTCGAGTCTTTTATTCATAACTAAGCATTGGTTAATCGATTTTGATTGTTTTTAACTAGAGAGTTGTCGACTACTGATTTTTTTCATGGGGCGCTGGCTCTGCCGTGAGCTCGGTTTTTATGTTACCTATTTATTCTGTCTTTTGGCAACTATACAAAATTTCTGTTCTTGAAAGAATTCACTTGGATGAAACTACCATTTGAATGACATGAAGACCTCACTCAAGGAAAAAAAAAACAGGTAATGTGCTCATGCATCATATGTTATGTTGGACACTTGTTTGCGAACCTGGTTGCAAAATTCTGGTTATCAAGTATTTTCGCACTTGTTTTCCATTCATAACACATGCTGATGAGGCGGAGCAATCTGCATAAGATAGAAATTAATTCTTGACACCGGTGTGGTATCTGTCGTGGGGATTCGATGTCAAAGTTAAAGCAATGCCTTTAGGAAAATATTTATTTTTTCTGTATTTGAATAGAGAAATGTGAATCAAGAAAGGGTTACCTTCAGGTGGCTTTGTGTTTGGCTATTTATAGAGGCAAAATGAGTAAACTGCTGGCAGATGAGTGATGACAAATGAGTGAGATACGTGGCAGATGAGTGAGTCATCTGCTTGCAGGCGGTTGTAACTTCTCTTAAGTAGTTGTTACTTTCGTAGATAGTTGTAACCTCCCGTTAGTGGTTGTAACTTCTTGTTTTGGAGACACCTCTTCTGCAAGTTTGTGTGTTCAGCTGAGCATGGTCGTCAACGTCGAACACCACTTCTCTGCTGTGAAAAGAGTGTTTTGCTAAGTTGTATTGGGCCCAAACTTGTGTTTTCTCTACTTGTAACTTTCGTTGGTAATTTTCAGGCTTCTCGAGAACAACCCAAATCTTTGGGCTTCCTTATCATGTTGGGCTAAGAATTATTTTTGGTTCTCACAAATGTTCTTCATCTCCTTTGCTTTTGAGCAGACCTTTTTTTTTTTTTTTTTTATTTACTCAAAAACAGTGTTCTAAAAAACGACCTAGGCGGCGCTTAGTATCACGGGCTTTCTTTTCACAAGTACTTCCCGTGCGGCACTAGCAAACTTTGCCCCGACTTATCAAAGAAAGCTAATCAGCCTTGCCCACGAAAGACTTACTTAGACTTTGGAAAGCTAAAAACACACAAGAGAGCTTAAGAGAACTAGAATTTGTATTGCTTGAATTCTCTGAGGTGACTACAACAAATGAGGCCTTAGCCTATTTATACAACTCCACCTCCTCAATGAATGGTGGTGATCAATTTGATCTAACGGTCTACAATGAACTTCTACACACTTCCTTAGAAATATCTAAGGATTAGAATCTTATGGAACTTTATGAAATTTTATGGAAGGTTCTAGAGAACTCTAAAAAACAATGTGGAATACTCTACATTATTTACACTTGCTAACCTCACTTGGCTAGGCAAGAATATAGTTGTGACATTCTCTCCCACCTAATCAGGTGACGTCCTCGTTGCCTTCAAATCCTCGTACGCTTGGATTTGCTCCTTGAATTGCCACAAATGTTGGATTAGCTCCCAGCCAGCTTCACTTTCTGGCAATCCCTTCCACTGACGAGTAGCTCATGTGTGGGAGGTGGCTGGAATGGCGCACCACACGATCTGACAAGATAATATCTACTTCCTTGTTATGTTGGATCCTCATGCCCATTGGTACTCTTTGTGAAACTTCTCTGCTTGGATCATCCTGATCTTCCTTATACGGCTTCAATAGGCTCACATGGAAGACTGGATGAAACTTGATCTTCAGCGGCAACTTGACCTTGTATGCTTGCTTTCCCACTTTCTTGACTATGGCGACATATCTCCTAATAAGGCCACGATGCAGTCCTGAAAGTCTGGCATGAGCATGCATCTTGACAAACACAAGGTCTCCAACTGGAACTCTCGAGGTCGTTTCTTCTTGTCGACCCACTTTTTCATCCTCTTGGATGCCTTCTCCAGGTAAGCTCGAGCCTTATCAGCTTGATCATTCCATCTTTTGGCAAACTTATAGGCTGATGGATCACTCCAGTGTAGCCAATGGTAATAGAACTCGGGGTCATAGGTTTGTTGTCCCATGACAATCTCAAATGGGCTACGACCCGTCGCTTCACTCTTCTGCAAGTTGAAAGAGAATTGGGCAACATCCATCAACTTAGCCCAATCTCGCTCGTTGGCACTCACATAGTGCCTAAAATATAACTCCAGCAAGACATTCATCATTTTCGTCTGACCATCCATTGAGGATGAAAGCTAGTAGAGAAGTTAAGGTTGGTACCAACAACTTGAATAACTCAGTCCAAAATTTCCCCGTGAACCGAGTATCCCGATCACTGATGATAGATTTGGGTACACCCCAATACTTCACCACATGTTTGAGGAATAAATGTGCGGTTTGCTCGGCTGTGCACTCCTTGGGTGTGGGAATGAAGGTGGCATACTTCAAAAATCTGTCAACGACCACAAGTATCCAATTGCAACCTTCTGATGCGGGCAACCCAACTATAAACTCTAAGGAACACTCTCCCAAGGTCTCTCTGGGATGGGGAGGGGTTCCAGTAAAGCCGGCAGGTGACTGTTGCTCTACCTTGTCTTGTTGGCATACAAGACAAGTCTTTACATATGCTTCGATATCATCCCTCATATGTGGCCAATAATAGGAATCTTCCACAAGAACAATAGTCCAATGTATACCTGGATGTCCCGCCCACTTGCTATCATGGCATTTTTTCAAGACTTCCTTCCTTAGGTTGTCATGAGGTGGAACATAGATTCTCCTTTCCTTAGAGTATATCAAGCTGTCATCCACCCAAAATCGTCTTGTCTTCCCATCTTTGACAAGAGCTATGATGGTTTGAGCCATGGAATCATGTGTCAATCCTTCCTTAAGCGTCCCTTCAAGTTGCTTTGAGGTTGACTTATGTCAGCAAGTTCTTTTTTTCTACTCAAAGCATGCGCAACAAGATTAGCCTTGGCCAGGCTTTACTCCAAAGTGTAATCGAACTCTGCCAAGAAATCTTGTCATCTAGTTTGTTCTGGTGTGAGCTTCTTCTGTGTCTGGAAGTAGCTAGTGGCAACATTGTCGGTCTTGACCACAAATTTGCTTCCAAGCAAGTAATGTCGCCATGTTCGCAAGCAATGCACAATCGCAGTCATTTCCTTTCTTGTAATGTGTACCACCTCTCAGTATCATTGAGCTTCCTACTTTCAAAGGCAATAGGATGCCCTTCTTGCATCAATACTCCACCAATAACAAAGTCGGAAGTATCCGTATGTACCTCAAAAGACATAGAATGGTTGGGAAGTGCCAACACCGGTTCCTCCATAATTGCCTTCTTCAATCCTTCGAAAGCTTATTGGCATTTTGAACTCTAATCCCAACTTCGTCCCTTCTTGAGCAAGTCTGTCGATGGAGCGGCTATGGAAGAGTAGCCTTTGATGAACCTTCTATAATAGTTCACCAAGCCAAGGAAAGATCTTAACTCAGTGACTTTGGTCGGTGGTTCCCTTTCTTGGATGGCTTGTACCTTGGACTTGTCCATACGAAGCTTGCCTTTGCCAATGATATGACCCAAGAATGTCACCTCCTCTTGGGCAAATGAGCACTTCTCCTTTTTGACATAGAGCTCGTTCTCCTTCAAAGTTTGGAACACTTGCCTCAAGTGATCCACATGTTCCTCCAATGTCTTACTATAGATCACAATGTCATCAAGGTATACAACTACGAACCGATCAAGGTAAGCAGCTAGTACCTTATTCATTAGAATGCAAAATGTGGTCGGCACATTAGTTAAACCAAATGGCATGACTAAGAACTCGTAAGACCCGTACCTTGTAACACATGCCGTATTTGGTTCATCTCCTTCAACTATGCAGACTTGATAATATCCCGAACGCAAGTCAAGCTTGGTAAAGTACCTTGCATCACCAAGTTGATCAAAGAGATCCGCAATAAGTGGAATCGAGTACTTGTTCTTGATAGTGACCTTGTTGAGTGCCCGATAGTCAATACGAAGTCGTAGAGATTCATCATGTTTCTTTTGAAATAAGGCTGGCGCACCATATGGAGCTTTGGAGGGTCGGATATAACCAACATCAAATAAATCCTTCAATTGTCTTCTTAACTCCTCGAGCTCAGGAGGTTCCATACGATAAGGAGCAAATGCGGGTGGCTTTGCTCCAACTTCTAACTCAATAGCATGATTCACCACTCTCCTTGGTGGAAGCTTCTTAGGCAACTCGACAGGCATAACATCCTTGTACTCCTTGAGAACATCTTGGACGACCTTAGGTGCATTCACCCCTCCATCCATAGGACCTTCGTCTTCCTTGAGGGTAGCCAAGTAAGTAGGCTCATTTCTCTTTACTCTTTTAGAAGTTGGAGAGCAGACACCATTCTCTCCTTACTTATCTCTCGTACCACGGGCACAACACAAGGTTGTCCCTTCTCCATGATGCACATGGTGTTGGCATATGGGACCAGGAAAGCCTTCACCTTGTCCAAGAAATCTATACCCAAATAGAATTTGTGATCATCAATTGGAGCAATAGTTATGTCAACTTTACCTCGCCATTGTCTAAACTGAATATCGGTGCCACGAGTTATTCCTTTCAATTGGGAGACTTTTAGCATTGACTCCATTGATATATCCTTTCTCCTTAGTATATGATAGGCCTATTTATTCAGCAAGGTCTTTGGCCATGTAGACTGTGTCGGCTCCGGTATCCACCATGGCTTTCAAAGTCTTGTTCCCGATCTCGATTTCCACTTACATCCTTCCACGTGGTTATTCCTCGACCTTAAGCTTGAATGGCACTTAGGAGATTCAATGAGGCGATCCTCCTTTCTTCTTTTGCTTCTTCCTCCATGACAAGCGCAACAAGTTTCCCCCGGTTGGGACACTCGAATGCTCGATGGAGTCCACTACATAAGAAACAAGATATCTTCTTGGGTGATCCATCTCTTTTCTCCTTCCCCTTGTCTTTAGAGTTCTTGTGCTCTTTGGAGGACTTCTCTTTATCTCTCCCACATTTGCCATCATTAATCGACTTTTTCCCTTGCCCCTTGGATGAGTCGTTTCTCTTGGACTCAATCAAGGACTCGGCCGCAGCCATAGCTGTTGCAAGGTCTTGCACACCTCGCCTCTTCAACTCCAACTTGGCCCACCTGTTAGGTCATCGAGGAAACTAAACAAAGCATCATTTTCTCCCATGTCAGGAATCTTCAAGAGCATCTCTGAGAACTCCTTCACATACTCCCTTATGTGGCCTTCCTTGTGTTGAAGGCGGCAAAGCTTGGCCCTAGCTTCGTTTTCGGCATCCTTCGAGTAGAATTGTCTCCTGAGTTCCTTCATGAATTCTTCCCAAGTGTCGATGGTGCACAATCCCTTCTTGACATCATCAGACCTTCTGCACCACCAAGCAACATGATTTAAATATAAGGGAGACACTGACGAACCTTTGATGCTTCATCTATTATGCCAAGTTGCCAACCGCATCAAAGTAGCGTTCCATGTTCCACAAGAAGTTTTCAATCTCCCTTACACTCCTTGCCCCACCATAGGCTTTAGGTTTGGGAGTTTCGACTCTGTGGGTGATTGTCCCTGGTGTAGTGGCTACCGCAACCATGCACACCCTGAGTTGAGTTTCAAGTTTCTCAACTATTTCTTTATAAGCTTTTATCTTTAGTAAAAACTTTGGCTTCTAGGGACTCGATCTTTTTGGACACCAAGTCCACTACTGCGTTTAAGGATCCTTGCATCTCTTCCCGGAGCTCTTGGTCCTCCCCATTGGATGTTTGCCCCTCGATGCGTTGGTCCATGTCTTCGACTTTCTCCCTCAAGTCGGACATGGTGGCACACAACTTAGCCAACCTTTCATCCATCACAGCGATCATGTCCTTCGACTTGTCCTTGCGGACTTTCCCACCTTTGTCGTTGTTGCCAATTGATGGGTTGTTGACCTCCGACGACATTCTCTTGTGTAGAATGATTTCACCAACCTTGCCAAACTTGGCCCTGATACCAAACTGTCACGAACTTTCTTTTCACAAGTACTTTCCGTGCGACACTAGCAAATTTTGCTCCGACTTATCAAAGAAAGCTAGTTAGCCTTGCCCACGAAAGACTTACTTAGACTTTGGAAAGCTAAGCAAGCTAAGACCACACAAGAGAGCTTAAGAGTACTGAAACTTGTATTGTTTGAATTCTCTGAGGTGATTACAACAAATGAGGCCTTAGCCTATTTATACAACTCTACCTCCTCAATGGACGGTGGTGATCAATTTGATCTAATGGTCTACAATGAACTTTTGCACACTTCCTTAGAAATATCTAAGGACTAAAATCTTATGGAACTCTATGAAATTTTATGGAAGGTTCTAGAGAACTCTCTAGAACAATGTGGAATATTCTACATTATTTACACTTGCTAACCTTACTTGGCTAAGAAAGAAGATAGTTGTGACACTAGGCGCTAGGCATTAGAGAAACGCCCAAACTAATGGCTGGGCAGGGTGAAAAATCGAGTAAATGCCTAGGCGGGTTTTAGGTGGGTCTGGGCGGCGATTTTTTTCCTAGTTGCAAAATTTTATGTGAACAAGGAGTTGAGATTGGTTGTTCTCAGGGTGACGAAAGAGGATGCTAAGACTAATTTGAATAAGGCTGATTGTGTTCTTGTTTTATTTTTCTTTCCCCTTTTTTGAAAAGAAACAATTTAATTATTTTTTATTCAGTAATATGTCTGAATGTAGCAAATGATGATTACTTAATGGAATTTTTAAAGGATCTACCGGTACCAATTTTAGTAATGTAAGATTTTATCAAACATGACTGAGGTCATTCATACAATTTGAAGAATAATAAAAGAGTAGGTTTGGATATTTTTCCACAAATTCAACTTTGTATAAAGTACCCATCATGACCAACTTCACTCATTTGAGTTTTAATAAATTTTGTTCATGATTGTTAATTTTTCATGTTTATAAATTTTGCATATGTATCTTGGCATTAAATTGGATGTAATTGATAAGGTATTATGCTAAAGTTATAATACAAAACATAAAACCGCCTAGGCGACCATAGGCCCATGGGCGCTAGGCACATGCTCGCCGCTCACCCACCGCCTAGCGTTTTTTTAGAACATTGCTTAAAAATAGATGAGATGTATCTTCACAGAGGAGCCCCGCCAAAAATAGAAATAGAATGCCCCTGATCTTGCCGACTTATCTGTTTATATCGATATAAGTAAAGGATATGCATATTGAGGCTTCTGTTGTTGTTGAAATGTAGTCTGCTGAAAACAAAATGATCTGCATGTAGAGGTTTCTGCTACAAAAATGAGGTGATCTACTGGATGAGTCACACATTGTAATTTCTAAGCTCTTGGACATTGTCCAAATAGAAGACCATCCTTAGGTGAATAAAATAAGTCACGCTCCAACATTCTTATGATTTGACGACCATCCACATATAAATGTCACATATCTTTAGGTTGACGTGCCCATGTTCAGCATGAGTTGAGGAATCTTCATTTATTGAAGGATGCAACATTAATCTGTTGGCTGACTTTGTTTCCCTGATTGAATAGGGAGTGAATTTTACTATTTGCTAAGGCTTGAGTCTTTATAGTTGTCATTGGCCGGTAGATTTTGTTTGAAAGACGTGATACTGATCTGTTGGCTTACTTTGTTTCCCCAATTGATGAGTGAATGGATTGTACTCTAAAATCAGTTAAAGCTTGAGCCTTTAAAGTTGTCCTCGATCGATAGATCAAGTTGTATTTGCTCAATTATATCGATCAAGTTGTATTTGCTCAATTATATCGATCAAGTTGACAAGCATCCAAGAGAAAGTTGTGTCCCCCGACTCTTCACTAATGAGAATGAGCTAATTGCTACATTTGAAACTGCCAAGTAGATGTACAGGTTCTCTTCTGGATTTGTCTGCTGATCTACTCAAGAATCGATCCAAAGTCGTTGGTCTACTAGTGAGACTTCTGCTGAATGTTGTATTTCTGAATGTCTTCTGCTGAAAGATATGTAGAACGAATTCTCGTATTTCACTATTTCAACTGAAAAATGTGTATTCTCTACTGAGGTATATATAAATATTTGCTCAGATTTTTTTTTTTTTTTTTTTGCAAGATTTCCTTTCATTGGTGGCAATCTCTTCAGCTAACGTTGGTTCTTCTCGTGAAGAATTTGATTGACCGAAACGAAGAACTATGCGTATATTCTACCGGATGAGGAGCTCTTGTTGAAGATATAAAATACAATAAAGATATAAAATACAATCAAGTTTTCATATGTACATTGCATATTTTAATCCACTTCGTGAAATGGTCGGTTGACACAATCATCAGTTTCTTCTACGCTGGAGAGTTTGATTGATCAAAATGGTGAACTCTGTGTATGTTCAACTGGCTAAGGAATTTTTTGTTGGGAAGCGTGTTCTACGCTTGTCACCCTTGTTCTTTTATCATCATTTTGAGATGTATTTGTTTTGCATGTTGACTATCTTTCTCAGGTATATCTGGTGCCTTAGCACTATTTTTTTTTGTCATCCCACAATGCATAGCATTCTGCCATGGCGAAGATTTCGGAAAGAGTTTTGCCCGCCTAACTTGCAAGATTTTTTTGTTGTTCTATTTTTATTGGGCTTGGCTGTTGGCCAGAAAATTGCAATTAATGATTATTCGGTGGTGGTAGACCTATTACCAGTGATTGTCCGACTGAACCGATGACGATGATGGCGGTCTGGTTCAGGCAGATGACTCTTCAACGTTATTTTTGTAAGTTTGGTTTCAGGTTCTCACCATTGTGTTGAAAAAGAACTCTGAAAAGTGTCTGTGAAGGAAAGTTCAATTTGAATGACAATAATTTTTTTATGAAAGGAAAAGAGCATGCAATGAGTTTGATTCAAGCTCTAATTGAAAACACCAATTTGTGAATGCAAATTTCCACCGGAACAAATGCTGATGAGGCAGAACAATCTGCATAAGATAGAGATTAATTATTGACACCGATGTGGTGCCTGCCACGGAGACTCCGATGCCAAAGTTAGAGCAATGCCTTTAGGAAAATATTGATTTTCTGTATTTGAATAGAGAATTGTGAATCAAGAAAGGGTTACCTCTAGCCTCCAGGTGGCTTTGTGTTTGGCTATTTATAGAGGCAGAACAAGTAACTGCTGACAGATGAGTGAGACACATGGCAGATGAGTGAGTCATCTGCTTGTAGACAGTTGCAATTTCTCTTAGGTAGTTGTAACTTCTCTTAGGTAGTTGTAACTATGTAGATAGTTGTAACCTCCAATTGGTGGTTGTAACTTCCTATTTTAGAGACACCTTTCCTGCAAGCTTGTGTGTTTAGCTGAGCATGGTGGTTGGTGCCAAAAATACTCTTCTGTTGAGAAAAGTGTGTTTTGCTGGGTTCAATTGCACCCAAACTTGAGTTGCATTGAGCCCAAACTTTTGTTTTCTCTACTCGTAACTTTCTTGGGTAATTTCGGATTTTTTGAGAACAATCTAAATTTTTGATCTTCCTTATCATGTTGGGCTAAAGTTTATTTTTGGCTCCCACAGCCGGATTGCCTGAGATTTGAGTCTAATGTATTTGTTAGGGCCGACTCTTAGATTTTAGGCCTAATGCCCCTAATCAATTAATCCTTGTGTTTCTTCATCACTTCTTCATTCTCTCTTCTTATATATATATTTTCATCTTTTGAGTAACTGATTAGATTATTTTGGTGCTTCACCTACAAGGTTTTAGCTAGTTATAGAATTATTATTCACCTACTTTGAATAACTTAATTAAAGGTCAAATAAAAATGATGATTCTTTCTTGATAATCAAAGTTACTATATAAGCAATGTATAGCTCAACAAAGTCTCATGTAGAAGGAACAAGCTCCCAGACCTTATTTTCCTCAATCCATCGATACCAACCGTCGTCTCTAGCTTCCAGGAAGCAATTGGTTTTGCATCTCGCATGGTCTGCTACAAATGAGTATATTCTAGTGCGTTTCCCCCCTATAAACCCGACGCAGTATGATGGTCGAATAAGGAACAAGCCTGGCACACATAGTGTAGTTTCCTCGCCCGGTTGAGCAGTGTAAGTGTTTCTCCAGTCGATACGGGCAAAGCAAGTGACGGACACGTCCTTGCTACGTCGATTTTTTACCAATACTGCATCTCCACCATATTTGCATGGAGGGGTAAGTGGCTTTTTAGGACCAACATCAGATGAGGCAAGTGACACTGCTAGTAAGATCATCAGAAAAACTATGGAAGAAAAATGGTTTCGCATGGTGGTTGTTGTTGATTGCTATTGTGGTTTATTTTCTCTTTGGATCCAATCTTTGTTGGTATGAGATTAATGGAATGATTGATTATATATAACTTTACAAATTTGAAACAGCAAGTCTTACCAAATACAAGTATTTATTGCATGATCGTAAATAAATGAGTTACAAGTTTGTGGTTCAGCTTTTAGGGGTTAGGCATACTAGTACGACTGAAAAGTTTGTGATACAAAATTACTTCTCGCTGATCCATTAAAAAATACGGTGATACAAGACACATGCAAAACACGAATTCAGGGAACTTACTTGACAAAATACCTACTTACATAAATATGAAACGTGACCGAGTTCTAGTATCTGTGCTCATGAATATGATCGATATATCAGCAAACCCATTCTCCTCTTTATAGAAGATTAAGAAGAATTGTAAATAAGGTTCATTTTCATGTAAGCTCCATATCAACATGTACTATTGAGACTAGAAATCCACTCCACCCGTTTCATAGACCCCGACCTTGATATATGCTAGATATGCTCTTTCTGTCAGCTTAAGCTTTTAGAGAAATTGGCAATTTAACATGGCATCGGATCTTTGGTTCGAAAAGGTTGGAGGTTGGATTTTCGCCCAACACAATTGTTGAGGTATTTTTTAGTCATTGCACTGAGGAGGGGTATTGAGACTAGAAGTCCACTCCACCCATTTCATAGACCATGTTATATGCTAGACATGCTCTCTCTATAAACTTTTAGAGAAGTTGGCAATTTAACATGCACCACGGTCATTTTTAAACCTCATCAGCCCAAACATTAGCATCTCAACCAACAACAATGTTAGATTCACAAATTCCTATGTCAGTGTTGATACATGACCATAACACCAAAATTGAAGGCATGAATGTTTTATCAAAAGCACAAATGGTTATTTTTAAACCTCATCAGCCCAAACATTAGCATCTCAACCAACAACAATCTCAGATTCACAAATTCTATGTCAGTGTTGAAACATGACCGTAACACCAAAATTGAAGGCATGAATGTTTTTTTCAAAAGCATAAATGGTTTACTTTTAGATATTAACAATCATCAGGAGCCAATGGTGTTATGGTTGAGTGGTTAGGGTTGTGTGGGTTTATCCTCCACGTCCTAGGTTTGAGACCCGTCAGCGACATGGTTACTTTCTTATGGTGTTGATCTGTAGGTATCACCTTGTAGGTTATGGGAAAAAATAACACCATTGGCTTGTGACCAGGTTATTGCTATGTCCTAACACAGAGATGTTTGAACACTCTTTATTTATTTTTTAAACCAAGTCTTCTCACCATCAGACTCGTAGAATTGATTTTGAAACATCGCATTCTACATTTGAATGTTCTTGATCAGTCTTATTTCAACATTACGAAACCAAATGAAACAAGTCACACACATTCTCAAAATAAGTGACACATTTGTAATGTGCTTCTTCGCAGGCTTTCAGATTCATTTCATTCTGGAAAAAATTTACAGTGCCTCTTTTAGTGTTTCTTTGAAGGTTTTTGGACACTTCTACCTCTTCCGTGGATGGTGTTTGTGGACATGTTTTAAAGACAAAGGGTAAAAAGTGTAAAAAAAAAACCAAAGAAGCACTGTCACATGTGTGCATCTATAAGGAGAGAGAGTCGTGAAATTGACTATACATTTATATGAAGTAACATCCTCCACCATGAAGATGTGTCATCACAAATGTCCATTTCATCCAACGTAATTAGCCATCCAAATAAAACGAAATTAAGATAGGATACTTCCTTTATTTCTCACTTCCATACATCCTAGAATCTTATCAAGTTAATGTGGAACGTCGCATCTCATTATCAGATGGAATTTTGTTGTTTCTACTTTGTACTGGAATCTTTTGTCTTGTGTGTCCAAATCAAAATCTGTTGTATGTTGTTCATCATACTTTTCAATTGAATGGTAGCAGCTTTGATTTTGATTTTAGTAGAGTAACATGTGTTATCTTATTTCCAATGGTTGGACAATTAGGCAGGATTCGAGGTCATAGCTAGCACTACGTAGTCATTATCCACAGTATGATGAGAGTGTCTCTGAAAAACAGTTGGATATCTTCATAGATATTTTTTGTTCAAATTCAAATTTGTCGTTCGTCACCCAAAATACATCCCCCTCCCCATATCCTTGCATCGTTCTCAAAGGCCAAAACAAGTTAGTAATTCATAATTCAATACAACATTTTGCGACCCAAGTTACAATGATCTGGACTATACATAACCTTAAAGCACGTCAAAGCTAAGCAAGAACTATCAAACAAAGCAACCTTATGGAAATCTAACTTAACCAGTTGAGAATCACATAATTTGATATTTTGACATGCTCATGCCTGATTCTAGCACACACCTGCAGTAGTCCCGCAAAGTTTCACCTTTTGAACTGTAACTATGTGCTTCTGAAAAAAAAAATTGCACTGACATTGGGTGGAAATGAATGTTTAACAAGGTACTGTAAGTCAGCATTTCTACCCTTTCAAACATTCAGCAGACAGCATGGGGACTTCACCTTCATCTACTCCCAAGGAAAACAATTCCGCATATGTTAATCTCCACCACACTATGACTTCTCTTTGACATTCATATACTGCGCTTACCCTAACAGATAGAACGTTTGACGTAAACAGTTGTATAGAAACCAATTCTACGTAAATGACTGTCAGTACATGATAATCGTCTTACAAGTGCCAAAACAGGGAACAAAACGTGTTTTATTAGTATGGGCACTTGGTCTAATTGCAATTGCCTAGCATATGACTCACCGGAATGTATATCACTTCATACAAAGTTGCAGCAGCTTGACATTAATGTTACTCCACTGCCTTTACTTTGTAACTTGTTTCTCTAATCGTTATTTCAAGTTTTTGTATGCAGACTGCTTTATGATTTACGCAAGTTGCCCTAGATAGAAAAATGAGGAAATAAGGAATCCTCGTATCTAGAGCAATACTTTCTGAAAACTCTACCACTATTTATGATGAGTTTCCATACGGATTCACAAAAAAGTCTCTCCGAACCCGAGACTAGGATGTGAGAAATTGGTCTACCTTAGATGCACACCAAGGACAGACCCAAACCAACTTTTTTCCGGGGTCATGGATCTGATTATTAGATGTTATAATGCACAGAAACAAAAGGTGGCCATTGTTATAAGAACAGAGACTTTAGATTGATCGAGAAACACAATGAAAAATAAATCAGATTTTATACCTACGCCATTAGAAGGTTTCCATGGGATTTTCTACTATTTCATGAACATTTCGAGTTTTTGGCTCATACTTTCATCCCATGAAATCAGGTTCTGATTCAGGGGTACAAACCAGCCAAAAGAGGATTAAAAGTTCACACCAACCTCTCCCATATGAATGGTGTTCGAACCTACCGCTGAATATTGAGTTCATACCAACTGTCTGCGAGTTCAAAATGGTCTCACAGGCTCAGCTGTTTTGATGGTTTTCTCTTGCTTTATTTGTGTGTGGATGGGTGGGTATAAAAACAACTTCAAGGGACTTTCTTCGAGAGACTTCTTTCTTAGATCTACTCTAAAAGCTTAAGCTGTTAGAGAAGTTAAATCTATTGCATATCAAAAGGTCACGGTCAATGAACAGTAAGTTGAATTTTAGCCTGAATTCAGTAAGGTTCGAGATAGAGGAAAAACAAGATGTATGCTTGTGATATAGCTAGTTTGAGATTGAACCATATATCTACATGCTATAATAAGCAAAAGCATCATGTTACTGTTTTCATACCCTTCCAAGGCAGCCCTCAGCACCTTCTTTATCAACACACACTCTAGCACTATTTTCATTCTCAGATTTGGTAATTTTCATATCCACATGTTACCACAAGATGCCTCATTTTGTAATGGCCCTTGGACCTTAATTCTTTCCCAGCCTAGTCAAAATTTGGTTGTTGGGAAGTGCTGCCTTCTATTGGCTTTTTGAAGCAGTAGCTCATTCACCAATTTTCTAGATGTTAACCTTTTCTCCCTGGAAACCATCAGGAAATGCTTACATGAAACAACTACTTGTACTAGCTATTTTCCTTCCTAATCACATGTGCTAGTTTCCTTAAGCTCTGCATGAACTCAAATAGCCCCCTCGTACCTAGTTTCAATAGCTTAGTGATTCTCAACTATATTTGTTCCAAATGAGATGCTTCCAAGTTTATTTACAACTATTCCTCCTACTACTTTTCACATTGGGGACTATTGAGATTAAAGTCCAGTCACATTGTCCATGGGCCTCGACCATTTGATGCATGATAGGGTTCCTGGTGCATCAATGATGACGGAAGTTGTTCAAAAGAGTGAATTATGCTTCTTGAAGGGAGTACAATTATGAATGTTAGAATACATTTTAGGTGGAGCGGAAGCAACCTCCATTTTTTACGACCAGAGTGGAGTTTGACTCAAGGGAAGCCACTAACGACTTGGCATCTACATTGCAAAAGGTTAGTAGAACATACATATACACCTGCAATATAGAAGTTTGTGAACACTGTGTTATTGAACGGTTTGGTTCAGAACTCTAATCTGGCTAAGGTTGTGTCAGTCTGTATTTGAGTATCTTCTTACATAGTACCTATAAACCCCGTTTGAAGGTGTGATATCACTGAAATGTATTTGCCTTATGTTTCATGCCAAGGTGGATGACATTGGAGTTTGAGTTGAATTTGAAATTGCTACTTATGATAGTACTCAATTGGAAGAATTTGAAGACTGGCCCGAGAAATCTCGCCAAGATATAGACTTACACCATTTTCTCAATTTTCAAAACACGTAAGAGCTGCCGAACTGTCGATGAGTTCCAGTTAGAGAATGTAGATGAGAATTGGAACCCACCAACCGTATTACTTTTTGACTTTTTGGCAAGGCAAGGCAAAGCCTTTCAAGTGCCTTGTGTAAAAATAATATAAATAAATTTATGCACGACCCTTGAAGAGGCGGCGCGGCCTGCAAGGAAAAGTAAAAGAAAAATAATATGGCGGCGCCCCTTCAGGAGACGCGCTTTTCAAATTTTTTTAATTAAAAGTGCATGCGGCCCATTTAGAAACTCTTATACGTTCTACAACCCTCCTTGATAATTATGTCGAATGGAAGGAAAGCGTCAGAAAATTTAGAAGACCGTTTAGGAGGCTATTGTGGGACTTTTGGCCTCCTAATTTAGGAGGCCAATTTAGAAGACGGATTTAGGAGACTACTGTGGATGCTCTAAGAATTATTTTTTTTCTAGACGAAACTGAACACCGAAATCCTAATCATTGACAAAAGTGGTGGGTTCCATTCTCTATAACACTGCTCATTAGTATTGCCCGTGCTACATAGAGGATGTTATCGTCCCTGACAGGATGAGTTTCGGATTGTCATGTATTCTACTCCTTTAACTTTCTTGGATTACTTACATAATTAAAACCCTTGACCTACTTTTTTTAGTCTGCAATTCATGTGTTGATCTTTGTAGACCATCCTAGCTTCATTTATGTGTGGGTTGTATCATATTCAGTCTGCATCTCTGATACAACACTTCAACATCGATGCGTTTGAGAGCTTCAAACACAAACGCATGCATCATCTTATCTGAGACTCATGTATCAATCGGGAGTCAAATTCTGAAGGTTTTTCATCTTTTGGCCTTTGGATTATTAGTTCCCCCTTCATGATTTTCAGCTAACAATTCCCATAACTCCATAATCCTTGAGATTTATCGAACAGTTGTAGAAGAAACATCATGATGTTTTTATAACATGAGGGTTTTTTTTGGCGTAGGTTTATATAATTTTGTTTGAAAATGATATTTCTGATATCGGATTATGCATTTAACAATGGAATTTACCGACTTGGTATTTTGGTTTTACCTGTTTGTTCACATTTTTGACAATGAGCTAATGTTCTCTGTTCCATAGGAAAAGTTAACTGAAAGCAATTTAGTAAAGAATTCACTTGGATGAAAAATTAATTTGAATGATATGAAAAACTTCTAAATGATTAATGTTTATAAGCGATGTGTGGACACTTGTTTTTGCATTTGATAGCCTTCTTGTTATGCAGGGTGTCTTATGCTTGTCCATTTAGGATGGTTAGATATATATAACACCATTAAGTCCCAGCTTGCCTTGGGATAAGACTACTTTTTGGCAAATATCCACTAGGAATTGCAAGTTGTCAGTTTTGATTTTTTGTGTTTCAATACTGATATTGTAGTTCATAGGTCTTTGAGTATGAGGGAACTCATTGGGCAAGATTTCTTTTTCCTCAACAATCTTAAATACGTTCCCGGTGCTCCCATTGTGTTGAAAGAGGTGGAGTCCTACTCACAACTCGTACTGCTTAATCTTCACTTGTCACCCTTTTGTAAGCCCGATCCATGCACCGCATTCAATTGGCAAAAAACCTATACTTTCTACCCACGCATTGCCATTGTCCTTTTCCTTTCTTCTCCATTCGTTCTTCCCTTTCAAATATCCTTGCTATGCCCTTTATTCTTCTATGCACGCGTTACTCAGCCAGGCCTTGTCTCACAATCTCTAATTTCCCCTCTCAGAGTTGGTCCCTCGCCTTGCAACCTATGTATTCATCACCTCCTTTTTCCATTTTTATCATCATGACCTCCCCCCCCCCACCCCCAAACACCACCACCCTCACACACACATCTCATGAAAGATTGATGATGGTGTTATATTAACAGTGCTGCTGATGAGATAAGGTGTTTTGGTGAGAAGGTGGCTTATAAAACATAAACTTCTGGTTACAATAGATTGCATTCATGTCATCGTATTCAAAAACAACAAAGTGGATTTTAGTAGTAAGGTTATCATTCAACAGATTTTTTAAATGAAAAATCTACATTTTTCTTGCATCTTTCTCTATCGTTTTTCCTTTTTGTTTTCTTTTCTTTAATCGATGCATCTGTTTATATTCCCTTGACACAGCTACACATACTGCAGTTTTTGTTAATTAGTTTGATATTAACTGTAATGTTCTTTGGTATTGCAGGTATTGGAACTTGGTATCGTGTCACATTCGATTATAATTGGGTTGTCACTTGGGGTGTCACAAAGCCCATGCGCCATAAGACCCCTTATAGCTGCACTATCTTTCCATCAGTTCTTTGAAGGGTTTGCACTAGGCGGATGCGTATCTCAGGCCCAGTTCAAGACACTTCCATCTGTAGTAATGGCATGTTTCTTTGCAATAACAACCCCAGCCGGAGTGGCCTTAGGTACTGGACTTGCATCATTATATGACCCCAAAAGTCCCAGGGCATTGGTGGTGGAAGGCATATTGGATTCAATTTCAGCTGGCATTCTAATATACATGGCATTGGTAGATCTAATCGCTGCCGATTTCCTAAGCAAGAGGATGAAGTGCAATGTTAGACTCCAGGTGGTCTCATACTTCACTCTCTTCTTGGGAGCCAGCTCGATGTCTCTTCTTGCAATCTGGGCCTGACTGATCTTCCTGTAGCCTGTAATTCTTTTGTTTGTTAAGTGAAAGAAATGCAGTTTGTGCTTTGATTGCTCTTCCTCCTGTCAAAATCTGTAATTCTTTTGCTTGTTAAGTGGTGTAGATTTGGTAGTGTTGTTGGCTTCGCCTTCCAATTCACGAGTTTGTCGACGTTGGCAATGCCAAGGTAAGTTTCCACTACAAAGTTTTAGTTTGTTATAGTATTGTATCATTCATCTACTTCACTATCAAAAAAAAAAAAAAAAATCATCTACTTCGAATAAATTAATTAAAGGTTCGAACAAAACTAATGATTCTTTATTGATAATCCGCATTGAGAAACATTAAACAAAGGCGATGTATAGCACAACGAAGTCTCATGCAGAATGAATAAGCTCCCAGACCTTTTTTCCTCTATCCAGCGATACCATCCGTTATCTCTCACTTCCAAGAAGCAATTGTTCTTGCATCTCTCATGGTCTGTTAAAAATGAGTATATTGTAGTGCGTTTTTTCCCTATAAACCCAAAGCAGATCGATGGTCTATTTATGAACACCCCTGGTACACATAGTGTAGTTTCCTCACCTGGTTGGGCAGTGTAAGACTTCTCCCAGTCAAAACCGGCAAAGCAAGCGATAGACACATCCTTGCTACGTCGATTTTTCACCAAAACTGCATCTCCACCATATTTACATGGAGCAGTTATTGGCTTTTTAGGACCTACATCACATGAGATAAGTGGCACTAGTAAGATCATCATCAGAACAATGGAAGAAGAAGAATGGTTTGCCATTGTTGTTTTTGCTGTTGTTGTAGTTTGTTTTTCTCTTTGGATCCAATCTTTATATAGGTATGAAATTAATGGAATAATTGATTATATAACTTTAACAAATTTGAAACAGTAAAGTGTTACCAAATCCAAGTATTTATTTCAAGGTCTGTGCCATTAATATGTTCTGATTTACATTTAAGCTTTTAGTGGATTTAAAATTTTTATTTTTGAATATATGTTTTTATCAGGGAGAAGTGTGCTCGAGTCTTTTATTCATAACTAAGCATTGGTTAATCGATTTTGATTGTTTTTAACTAGAGAGTTGTCGACTACTGATTTTTTCATGGGGCGCTGGCTCTGCCTTGAGCTCGGTTTTTATGTTACCTATTTATTCTGTCTTTTGGCAACCATACAAAATTTCTGTTCTTGAAAGAATTCACTTGGATGAAACTACCATTTGAATGACATGAAGAGCTCATTCAAGGAAAAAAAAAAAACAGGCAATGTGCTCATGCATCATATGTTATGTTGGACACTTGTTTGCGAACCTGGTTGCAAAATTCTGGTTATCAAGTATTTTCGCACTTGTTTTCCATTCATAACACATGCTGATGAGGCGGAGCAATCTGCATAAGATAGAAATTAATTCTTGACACCGGTGTGGTATCTGTCATGGGGAATTCGATGTCAAAGTTAAAGCAATGCCTTTAGGAAAATATTTATTTTTTCTGTATTTGAATAGAGAATTGTGAATCAAGAAAGGGTTACCTTCAGGTGGCTTTGTGTTTGGCTATTTATAGAGGCAAAATGAGTAAACTGCTGGTAGATGAGTGATGACAAATGAGTGAGATACGTGGCAGATGAGTGAGTCATCTGCTTGCAGGCGGTTGTAACTTCTCTTAAGTAGTTGTTACTTTCGTAGATAGTTGTAACCTCCCGTTAGTGGTTGTAACTTCTTGTTTTGGAGACACCTCTTCTGCAAGTTTGTGTGTTCAACTGAGCATGGTCGTCAACGTCGAACACCACTTCTCTGCTGTGAAAAGAGTGTTTTGCTAAGTTGTATTGGGCCCAAACTTGTGTTTTCTCTACTTGTAACTTTCGTTGGTAATTTTCAGGCTTCTCGAGAACAACCCAAATCTTTGGGCTTCCTTATCATGTTGGGCTAAGGATTATTTTTGGTTCTCACAAATGTTCTTCATCTCCTTTGTTTTTTAGCAGACCTTTTTTTTTTTTACTCAAAAACAGTGTTCTAAAAAACGACCTAGGCGGCGCTTAGTATCACGGGCTTTCTTTTCACAAGTAGTTCCCGTGCGGCACTAGCAAACTTTGCCCCGACTTATCAAAGAAAGCTAGTCAGCCTTGCCCACGAAAGACTTACTTAGACTTTGGAAAGCTAAAAACACACAAGAGAGCTTAAGAGAACTAGAATTTGTATTGCTTGAATTCTCTGAGGTGACTACAACAAATGAGGCCTTAGCCTATTTATACAACTCCACCTCCTCAATGAATGGTGGTGATCAATTTGATCTAACGGTCTACAATGAACTTCTACACACTTCCTTAGAAATATCTAAGGATTAGAATCTTATGGAACTTTATGAAATTTTATGGAAGGTTCTAGAGAACTCTAAAAAACAATGTGGAATACTCTACATTATTTACACTTGCTAACCTCACTTGGCTAGGCAAGAATATAGTTGTGACATTCTCTCCCACCTAATCAGGTGACGTCCTCGTTGCCTTCAAATCCTCGTACGCTTGGATTTGCTCCTTGAATTGCCACAAATGTTGGATTAGCTCCCAGCCAGCTTCACTTTCTGGCAATCCCTTCCACTGACGAGTAGCTCATGTGTGGGAGGTTGGTTGGAATGGCGCACCACACGATCTGACAAGATAATATCTACTTCCTTGTTATGTTGGATCCTCATGCCCATTGGTACTCTTTGTGAAACTTCTCTGCTTGGATCATCCTGATCTTCCTTATACGGCTTCAATAGGCTCACATGGAAGACTGGATGAAACTTGATCCTCAGCGGCAACTCGACCTTGTATGCTTGCTTTCCCACTTTCTTGACTATGGCGACAGGACCCTCATATCTCCTAATAAGGCCACGATGCAGTCCTGAAAGTCTGGCATGAGCATGCATCTTGACAAACACAAGGTCTCCAACCTGGAACTCTCGAGGTCGTTTCTTCTTGTCGACCCACTTTTTCATCCTCTTGGATGCCTTCTCCAGGTAAGCTCGAGCCTCATCAGCTTGATCATTCCATCTTTTGGCAAACTTATAGGCTGATGGATCACTCCAGTGTAGCCAATGGCAATAGAACTCGGGGTCATAGGTTGTTGTCCCATGACAATCTCAAATGGGCTACGACCCGTCGCTTCACTCTTCTGCAAGTTGAAAGAGAATTGGGCAACATCCAGCAACTTAGCCCAATCTCGCTCGTTGGCACTCACATAGTGCCTAAAATATAACTCCAGCAAGACATTCATCCTTTTCGTCTGACCATCCATTTGAGGATGAAAGCTAGTAGAGAAGTTAAGGTTGGTACCCAACAACTTGAATAACTCAGTCCAAAATTTCCCCGTGAACCGAGTATCCCGATCACTGATGATAGATTTGGGTACACCCCAATACTTCACCACATGTTTGAGGAATAAATGTGCGGCTTGTTCGGCTGTGCACTCCTTGGGTGTGGGAATGAAGGTGGCATACTTCGAAAATCTGTCAACGACCACAAGTATCCAATTGCAACCTTCCGATGCGGGCAACCCAACTATAAACTCTAAGGAAACACTCTCCCAAGGTCTCTCTGGGATGGGGAGGGGTTCCAGTAAGCCGACAGGTGACTGTTGTTCTACCTTGTCTTGTTGGCATACAAGACAAGTCTTTACATATGCTTCGATATCATCCCTCATATGTGGCCAATAATAGGAATCTTCCACAAGAACAAGAATCCAATGTATACTTGGATGTCCCGCCCACTTGCTATCATGGCATTTTTTCGAGACTTCCTTCCTTAGGTTGTCATGAGGTGGAACATAGATTCTCCTTCCCTTAGAGTATATCAAGCTGTCATCCACCCAAAATCGTCTTGTCTTCCCATCTTTGACAAGAGCTATGATGGTTTGAGCCATGGAATCATGTGTCAATCCTTCCTTTATGCATCCCTTCAAGTTGCTTTGAGGTTGACTTATGTCAGCAAGTTCTTTTTTTCTACTCAAAGCATGCGCAACAAGATTAGCCTTGCCAGGCTTTACTCCAAAGTGTAATCGAACTCTGCCAAGAAATCTTGCCATCTAGTTTGTTCTGGTGTGAGCTTCTTCTGTGTCTGGAAGTAGCTAGTGGCAACATTGTCGGTCTTGACCACAAATTTGCTTCCAAGCAAGTAATGTCGCCATGTTCGCAAGCAATGCACAATCGCAGTCATTTCTTTTTCTTGTAATGTGTACCACCTCTCAGTATCATTGAGCTTTCTACTTTCAAAGGCAATAGGATGCCCTTCTTGCATCAATACTCCACCAATAACAAAGTCGGAAATATCCGTATGTACCTCAAAAGACATAGAATGGTTGGGAAGTGCCAACACCGGTTCCTCCATAATTGCCTTCTTCAATCATTCGAAAGCTTATTGGCATTTTGAACTCTAATCCCAACTTCGTCCCTTCTTGAGTAAGTCTGTCGATGGAGCGGCTATGGAAGAGTAGCCTTTGATGAACCTTCTATAATAGTTCACCAAGCCAAGGAAAGATCTTAACTCAATGACTTTGGTCGGTGGTTCCCTTTCTTTGATGGCTTGTACCTTGGACTTGTCCATACGAAGCTTGCCTTTGCCAATGATATGACCCAAGAATGTCACCTCCTCTTGGGCAAATGAGCACTTCTCCTTTTTGACATAGAGCTCGTTCTCCTTCAAAGTTTGGAACACTTGCCTCAAGTGATCCACATGTTCCTCCAATGTCTTATTATAGATCACAATGTCATCAAGGTATACAACTACGAACCGATCAAGGTAAGCAGCTAGTACCTTATTCATTAGAATGCAAAATGTGGTCGGCACATTAGTTAAACCAAATGGCATGACTAAGAACTCGTAAGACCCGTACCTTGTAACACATGCCGTATTTGGTTCATCTCCTTCAACTATGCAGACTTGATAATATCCCGAACGCAAGTCAAGCTTGGTAAAGTACCTTGCATCACCAAGTTGATCAAAGAGATCCGCAATAAGTGGAATCGAGTACTTGTTCTTGATAGTGACCTTGTTGAGTGCCCGATAGTCAATACGAAGTCGTAGGGATTCATCATGTTTCTTTTGAAATAAGGCTGGCGCACCATATGGAGCTTTGGAGGGTCGGATATAACCAACATCAAGTAAATCCTTCAATTGTCTTCTTAACTCCTCGAGCTCAGGAGGTTCCATACGATAAGGAGCAAATGCGGGTGGCTTTGCTCCAACTTCTAACCCAATAGCATGATTCACCGCTCTCCTTGGTGGAAGCTTCTTAGGCAACTCGACAGGCATAACATCCTTGTACTCCTTGAGAACATCTTGGACGACCTTAGGTGCATTCACCCCTCCATCCATAGGACCTTCGTCTTCCTTGAGGGTAGCCAAGTAAGTAGGCTCATTTCTCTTTACTCTTTTAGAAAGTTGGAGAGCAGACACCATTCTATCCTTACTTATCTCTCGTACCACGGGCACAACACAAGGTTGTCCCTTCTCCATGATGCACATGGTGTTGGCATATGGGACCAGGAAAGCCTTCACCATGTCTAAGAAATCTATACCCAAATAGAATTTGTGATCATCAATTGGAGCAATAGTTATGTTGACTTTACCTCGCCATTGTCTAAGCTAAATATCGGTGCCACGAGTTATTCCTTCAATTGGGAGACTTTTAGCATTGACTCCATTGATATATCCTTTCTCCTTAGTATATGATAGGCCTATTTCTTCAGCAAGGTCTTTGGCCATGTAGACTGTGTCGGCTCCGGTATCCACCATGGCTTTCAAAGTCTTGTTCCCGATCTCGATTTCCACTTACATCCTTCCACGTGGTTATTCCTCGACCTTAAGCTTGAATGGCACTTAGGAGATTCAATGAGGTGATCCTCCTTTCTTCTTTTGCTTCTTCCTCCATGACAAGCGCAACAAGTTTCCCCCGGTTGGGACACTCGAATGCTCAATGGAGTCCACTACATAAGAAACAAATATCTTCTTGGGTGATCCATCTCTTTTCTCCTTCCCCTTGTCTTTGGAGTTCTTGTGCTCTTTGGAGGACTTCTCTTTATCTCTCCCACATTTGCCATCATTAATCGACTTTTTCCCTTGCCCCTTGGATGAGTCGTTTCTCTTGAACTCAATCAAGGACTCGGCCGCAGCCATAGCTGTTGCAAGGTCTTGCACACCTCGCCTCTTCAACTCCAACTTGGCCCCACCTGTTAGGTCATCGAGGAAACTAAACAAAGCATCATTTTCTCCCATGTCAGGAATCTTCAAGAGCATCTCTAAGAACTCCTTCACATACTCCCTTATGTGGCCTTCCTTGTGTTGAAGGCGGCAAAGCTTGGCCCTAGCTTCGTTTTTGGCATCCTTCGAGTAGAATTGTCTCCTGAGTTCCTTCATGAATTCTTCCCAAGTGTCGATGGTGCACAATCCCTTCTTGACATCATCAGACCTTCTGCACCACCAAGCAACATGAATTAAATATAAGGAGACACTACGAACCTTTGATGCTTCATCTATTATGCCAAGTTCCCAACCGCATCAAAGTAGTGTTCCATGTTCCACAAGAAGTTTTCGATCTCCCTTACACTCCTTGCCCCACCATAGGCTTTAGGTTTGGGAGTTTCGATTCTGTGGGTGATTGTCCCTGGTGTAGTGGCTACCGCAACCATGCACACCCTGAGTTGAGTTTCAAGTTTCTCAACTATTTCTTTATAAGCTTTTATCTTTAGTAAAAACTTTGGCTTCTAGGGACTCGATCTTTTTGGACACCAAGTCCACTACTGCGTTTAAGGATCCTTGCATCTCTTCCCGGAGCTCTTGGTCCTCCCCATTGGATGTTTGCCCCTCGATGCGTTGGTCCATGTCTTCGACTTTCTCCCTCAAGTCGGGCATGGTGGCACACAACTTAGCCAACCTTTCATCCATCACAGCGATCATGTCCTTCGACTTGTCCTTGCGGACTTTCCCACCTTTGTCGTTGTTGCCAATTGATGGGTTGTTGACCTCCGACGACATTCTCTTGTGTAGAATGATTTCACCAACCTTGCCAAACTTGGCCCTGATACCAACTGTCACGGACTTTCTTTTCACAAGTACTTTCTGTGCGACACTAGCAAATTTTGCTCCGACTTATCAAAGAAAGCTAGTTAGCCTTGCCCACGAAAGACTTACTTAGACTTTGGAAAGCTAAGCAAGCTAAGACCACACAAGAGAGCTTAAGAGTACTGAAACTTGTATTGTTTGAATTCTCTGAGGTGACTACAACAAATGAGGTCTTAGCCTATTTATACAACTCTACCTCCTCAATGGATGGTGGTGATCAATTTGATGTAATGGTCTACAATGAACTTCTGCACACTTCCTTAGAAATATCTAAGGACTAAAATCTTATGGAACTCTATGGAATTTTATGGAAGGTTCTAGAGAACTCTCTAGAACAATGTGGAATATTTTACATTATTTACACTTGCTAACCTTGCTTGGCTAAGAAAGAAGATAGTTGTGACATTAGGCGCTAGGCATTAGAGAAACGCCCAAACTAATGGCTGGGCAGGGTGAAAAATCGAGTAAATGCCTAGGCGGTTTTTAGGTGGGTCTGGGCGGCGATTTTTTTTTCCTAGTTGCAAAATTTTATGTGAACAAGGAGTTGAGATTGGTTGTTCTCAGGCTGACGAAAGAGGATGCTGAGACTAATTTGAATAAGGCTGATTGTGTTCTTATTTTATTTTTCTTTCCCTTTTTTGAAAAGAAACAATTTAATTATTTTTTATTCAGTATATGTCTGAATGTAGCAAATGATGATCACTTAATGGAATTTTTAAAGGATCTACCGGTACCAATTTTAGTAATGTAAGATTTTATCAAACATGACTGAGGTCATTCATACAATTTGAAGAATAATAAAAGAGTAGGTTTGGATATTTTTCCACAAATTCAACTTTGTATAAAGTATCCATCATGACCAACTTCACTCATTTGAGTTTTAATAAATTTTGTTCATGATTGTTAATTTTCATGTTTATAAATTTTGCATATGTATCTTGGCATTAAATTGGATGTAATTGATAAGGTATTATGCTAAAGTTATAATACAAAACATAAAACCGCCTAGGCGACCACTAGGCCCATGGGCGCTAGGCACATGCTCGCCGCTCACCCACCGCCTAACGTTTTTTAGAACATTGCTTAAAAGTAGATGAGATGTATCTTCACAGAGGAGCCCCGCCAAAAATAGAAATAGAATGCCCCTGATCTTGCCGACTTATCTGTATATATCGATATAAGTAAAGGATATGCATATTGAGGCTTCTGTTGTTGTTGAAATGTAGTCTGCTGAAAACAAAATGATCTGCATGTAGAGGTTTCTGCTACAAATGAGGTGATCTACTGGATGAGTCACACATTGTAATATCTAAGCTCTTGGACATTGTCCAAATAGAAGACCATCCTTAGGTGAATAAAATAAGTCACGCTCCAACATTCTTATGATTTGACGACCATCCACATATAAATGTCACATATCTTTAGGTTGACGTGCCCATGTTTCAGCATGAGTTGAGGAATCTTCATTTATTGAAGGATGCAACATTAATCTGTTGGCTGACTTTGTTTCCCTGATTGAATAGGGAGTGAATTTTACTATTTGCTAAGGCTTGAGCCTTTATAGTTATCATTGGCCAGTAGATTTTGTTTGAAAGACGTGATACTGATCTGTTGGCTTACTTTGTTTCCCCAATTGATGAGTGAGTGGATTGTACTCTAAAATCTGTTAAAGCTTGAGCCTTTAAAGTTGTCCTCGATCGATAGATCAAGTTGTATTTGCTCAATTATATCGATCAAGTTGACAAGCATCCAAGAGAAAGTTGTGTCCCCCGACTCTTCACTAATGAGAAATGAGCTAATTGCTACATTTGAAACTGCCAAGTAGATGTACAGGTTCTCGTCTGGATTTGTCTGCTGATCTACTCAAGAATCGATCCAAAGTCGTTGGTCTACTAGTGAGACTTCTGCTGAATGTTGTATTTCTGAATGTCTTCTGCTGAAAGATATGTAGAACGAATTCTCGTATTTCACTATTTCAACTGAAAAATGTGTATTCTCTACTGAGGTATATATAAATATTTGCTCAGATTTTTTTTTTTTTTGCAAGATTTCCTTTCATTGGTGGCAATCTCTTCAGCTAACGTTGGTTCTTCTCGTGAAGAATTTGATTGACCGAAACGAAGAACTATGCGTATATTCTACCGGACGAGGAGCTCTTGTTGAAGAGATAAAATACAATAAAGATATAAAATACAATCAAGTTTTCATATGTACATTGCATATTTTAATCCACTTCGTGAAATGGTCGGTTGACACAATCATCAGTTTCTTCTACGCTGGAGAGTTTGATTGATCAAAATGGTGAACTCTTTGTATGTTCAACTGGCTAAGGAGTTTTTTGTTGGGAAGCGTGTTCTACGCTTGTCACCCTTGTTCTTTTATCATCCTTTTGAGATGTATTTGTTTTGCATGTTGACTATCTTTCTCAGGTATATCTGGTGCCTTAGCACTATTTTTTTGTCATCCCACAATGCATAGCATTCTGCCATGGCGAAGATTTCGGAAAGAGTTTTGCCCGCCTAACTTGCAAGATTTTTTTGTTGTTCTATTTTTATTGGGCTTGGCTGTTGGCCAGAAAATTGCAATTAATGATTAGTCGGTGGTGGTAGACCTATTACCAGTGATTGTCCGACTGAACCGATGACGATGATGGCGGTCTGGCTAGGGCAGATGACTCTTCAACGTTATTTTTGTTAGTTTGGTTTCAGGTTCTCACCATTGTGTTGAAAAAGAACTCTGAAAAGTGTCTGTGAAGGAAAGTTCAATTTGAATGAAAATAATTTTTTTTATGAAAGGAAGAGAGCATGCAATGAGTTTGATTCAAGCTCTAATTGAAAACACCAATTTGTGGATGCAAATTTCCACCGGAACAAATGCTGATGAGGCAGAGCAATCAGCATAAGATAGAGATTAATTATTGACACCGATGTGGTGCCTGCCACGGAGACTCCGATGCCAAAGTTAGAGCAATGCCTTTAGGAAAATATTTATTTTTCTGTATTTGAATAGAGAATTGAGAATCAAGAAAGGGTTACTTCTAGCCTCCAGGTGGCTTTGTGTTTGGCTATTTATAGAGGCAGAACAAGTAAACTGCTGACAGATGAGTGAGACACATGGCAGATGAGTGAGTCATCTGCTTGTAGACAGTTGCAATTTCTCTTAGGTAGTTGTAACTTCTCTTAGGTAGTTGTAACTCTGTAGATAGTTGTAACCTCCAGTTGGTGGTTGTAACTTTCTATTTTAGAGACACTTTTCCTGCAAGCTTGTGTGTTTAGCTGAGCATGGTGGTTGGTGCCAAAAATCACTCTTCTGTTGAGAAAAGTGTGTTTTGCTGGGTTCAATTGCACCCAAACTTGAGTTGCATTGAGCCCAAATTTTTGTTTTCTCTACTCGTAACTTTCTTGGGTAATTTCGGATTTTTTGAGAACAATCTAAATTTTTGATCTTCCTTATCATGTTGGGCTAAAGTTTATTTTTGGCTCCCACAGCCGGATTGCCTGAGATTTGAGTCTAATGTATTTGTTAGGGCCGACTCTTAGATTTTAGGCCTAATGCCCCTAATCAATTAATCCTTGTGTTTCTTCATCACTTCTTCATTCTCTCTTCTTATATATATATTTTCATCTTTTGAGTAACTGATTAGATTATTTTGGTGCTTCACCTACAAGGTTTTAGCTAGTTATAGAATTATTATTCACCTACTTTGAATAACTTAATTAAAGGTCAAATAAAAATGATGATTCTTTCTTGATAATCAAAGTTACTATATAAGCAATGTATAGCTCAACAAAGTCTCATGTAGAAGGAACAAGCTCCCAGACCTTATTTTCCTCAATCCATCGATACCAACCGTCGTCTCTAGCTTCCAGGAAGCAATTGGTTTTGCATCTCGCATGGTCTGCTACAAATGAGTATATTCTAGTGCGTTTCCCCCCTATAAACCCGACGCAGTATGATGGTCGAATAAGGAACAAGCCTGGCACACATAGTGTAGTTTCCTCGCCCGGTTGAGCAGTGTAAGTGTTTCTCCAGTCGATACGGGCAAAGCAAGTGACGGACACGTCCTTGCTACGTCGATTTTTTACCAATACTGCATCTCCACCATATTTGCATGGAGGGGTAAGTGGCTTTTTAGGACCAACATCAGATGAGGCAAGTGACACTGCTAGTAAGATCATCAGAAAAACTATGGAAGAAAAATGGTTTCGCATGGTGGTTGTTGTTGATTGCTATTGTGGTTTATTTTCTCTTTGGATCCAATCTTTGTTGGTATGAGATTAATGGAATGATTGATTATATATAACTTTACAAATTTGAAACAGCAAGTCTTACCAAATACAAGTATTTATTGCATGATCGTAAATAAATGAGTTACAAGTTTGTGGTTCAGCTTTTAGGGGTTAGGCATACTAGTACGACTGAAAAGTTTGTGATACAAAAATTACTTCTCGCTGATCCATTAAAAAATACGGTGATACAAGACACATGCAAAACACGAATTCAGGGAACTTACTTGACAAAATACCTACTTACATAAATATGAAACGTGACCGAGTTCTAGTATCTGTGCTCATGAATATGATCGATATATCAGCAAACCCATTCTCCTCTTTATAGAAGATTAAGAAGAATTGTAAATAAGGTTCATTTTCATGTAAGCGCCATATCAACATGTACTATTGAGACTAGAAATCCACTCCACCCGTTTCATAGACCCCGACCTTGATATATGCTAGATATGCTCTTTCTGTCAGCTTAAGCTTTTAGAGAAATTGGCAATTTAACATGGCATCGGATCTTTGGTTCGAAAAGGTTGGAGGTTGGATTTTCGCCCAACACAATTGTTGAGGTATTTTTTAGTCATTGCACTGAGGAGGGGTATTGAGACTAGAAGTCCACTCCACCCATTTCATAGACCATGTTATATGCTAGACATGCTCTCTCTATAAACTTTTAGAGAAGTTGGCAATTTAACATGCACCACGGTCATTTTTAAACCTCATCAGCCCAAACATTAGCATCTCAACCAACAACAATGTTAGATTCACAAATTCTATGTCAGTGTTGATACATGACCATAACACCAAAATTGAAGGCATGAATGTTTTATCAAAAGCACAAATGGTTATTTTTAAACCTCATCAGCCCAAACATTAGCATCTCAACCAACAACAATCTCAGATTCACAAATTCTATGTCAGTGTTGAAACATGACCGTAACACCAAAATTGAAGGCATGAATGTTTTTTTCAAAAGCATAAATGGTTTACTTTTAGATATTAACAATCATCAGGAGCCAATGGTGTTATGGTTGAGTGGTTAGGGTTGTGTGGGTTTATCCTCCACGTCCTAGGTTTGAGACCCGTTAGCGACATGGTTACTTTCTTATGGTGTTGATCTGTAGGTATCACCTTGTAGGTTATGGGAAAAAATAACACCATTGGCTTGTGACCAGGTTATTGCTATGTCCTAACACAGAGATGTTTGAACACTCTTTATTTATTTTTTAAACCAAGTCTTCTCACCATCAGACTCGTAGAATTGATTTTGAAACATCGCATTCTACATTTGAATGTTCTTGATCAGTCTTATTTCAACATTACGAAACCAAATGAAACAAGTCACACACATTCTCAAAATAAGTGACACATTTGTAATGTGCTTCTTCGCAGGCTTTCAGATTCATTTCAATTCTGGAAAAAATTTACAGTGCCTCTTTTTAGTGTTTCTTTGAAGGTTTTTGGACACTTCTACCTCTTCCGTGGATGGTGTTTGTGGACATGTTTTAAAGACAAAGGGTAAAAAGTGTAAAAAAAAAAACCAAAGAAGCACTGTCACATGTGTGCATCTATAAGGAGAGAGAGTCGTGAAATTGACTATACATTTATATGAAGTAACATCCTCCACCATGAAGATGTGTCATCACAAATGTCCATTTCATCCAACGTAATTAGCCATCCAAATAAAACGAAATTAAGATAGGATACTTCCTTTATTTCTCACTTCCATACATCCTAGAATCTTATCAAGTTAATGTGGAACGTCGCATCTCATTATCAGATGGAATTTTGTTGTTTCTACTTTGTACTGGAATCTTTTGTCTTGTGTGTCCAAATCAAAATCTGTTGTATGTTGTTCATCATACTTTTCAATTGAATGGTAGCAGCTTTGATTTTGATTTTAGTAGAGTAACATGTGTTATCTTATTTCCAATGGTTGGACAATTAGGCAGGATTCGAGGTCATAGCTAGCACTACGTAGTCATTATCCACAGTATGATGAGAGTGTCTCTGAAAAACAGTTGGATATCTTCATAGATATTTTTTGTTCAAATTCAAATTTGTCGTTCGTCACCCAAAATACATCCCCCCTCCCCATATCCTTATATCGTTCTCAAAGGCCAAAACAAGTTAGTAATTCATAATTCAATACAACATTTGCGACCCAAGTTACAATGATCTGGACTACACATAACCTAAAAGCGCGTCAAAGCTAAGCAAGAACTATCAAACAAAGCAACCTTATGGAAATCTAACTTAACCAGTTGAGAATCACATAATTTGATATTTTGACATGCTCATGCCTGATTCTAGCACACACCTGCACTAGTCCCGCAAAGTTTCACCTTTTGAACTGTAACTATGTGCTTCTGAAAAAAAAATTTGCACTGACATTGGGTGGAAATGAATGTTTAACAAGGTACTGTAAATCCAGCATTTCTACCCTTTCAAACATTCAGCAGACAGCATGGGGACTTCACCTTCATCTACTCCCAAGGAAAACAATTCCGCATGTGTTAATCTCCACCACACCATGACTTCTCTTTGACATTCATATACTGCGCTTACCCTAACAGATAGAACGTTTGACGTAAACAGTTGTATAGAAACCAATTCTACATAAATGACTGTCAGTACATGATAATCGTCTTACAAGTGCCAAAACAGGGAACAAAACGTGTTTTATTAGTATGGGCACTTGGTCTAATTGCAATTGCCTAGCATATGACTCACCGGAATGTATATCACTTCATACAAAGTTGCAGCAGCTTGACATTAACGTTACTCCACTGCCTTTACTTTGTAACTTGTTTCTCAAATCGTTATTTCAAGTTTTTGTATGCAGACTGCTTTATGATTTACGCAAGTTGCCCTAGATAGAAAAATGAGGAAATAAGGAATCCTCGTATCTAAAGCAATACTTTCTGAGAACTCTACCACTATTTATGATGAGTTTCCATACGGATTCACAAAAAAGTCTCTCCGAACCCGAGACTAGGATGTGAGAAATTGGTCTACCTTAGATGCACACCAAGGACAGACCCAAACCAACTTTTTTTTTCCGGGGTCATGGATCTGATTATTAGATGTTATAATGCACAGAAAAAATAAAAGGTGGCCATTGTTATAAGAACAGAGACTTTAGATTGATCGAGAAACACAATGAAAAATAAATCAGATTTTATACCTACGCCATTAGAAGGTTTCCATGGGATTTTCTACTATTTCATGAACATTTCGAGTTTTTGGCTCATACTTTCATCCCATGAAATCAGGTTCTGATTCAGGGGTACAAACCAGCCAAAAGAGGATTAAAAGTTCACACCAACCTCTCCCATATGAATGGTGTTCGAACCTACCGCTGAATATTGAGTTCATACCAACTGTCTGCGAGTTCAAAATGGTCTCACAGGCTCAGCTGTTTTGATGGTTTTCTCTTGCTTTATTTGTGTGTGGATGGTTGGGTATAAAAACAACTTCAAGGGACTTTCTTCGAGAGACTTCTTTCTTAGATCTACTCTAAAAGCTTAAGCTGTTAGAGAAGTTAAATCTATTGCATATCAAAGGTCACGGTCAATGAACAGTAAGTTGAATTTTAGCCTGAATTCAGTAAGGTTCGAGATAGAGGAAAAACAAGATGTATGCTTGTGATATAGCTAGTTTGAGATTGAACCATATATCTACATGCTATAATAAGCAAAAGCATCATGTTACTGTTTTCATACCCTTCCAAGGCAGCCCTCAGCACCTTCTCTATCAACACACACTCTAGCACTATTTTCATTCTCAGATTTGGTAATTTTCATATCCACATGTTACCACAAGATGCCTCATTTTGTAATGGCCCTTGGACCTTAATTCTTTCCCAGCCTAGTCAAAATTTGGTTGTTGGGAAGTGCTGCCTTCTATTGGCTTTTTGAAGCAGTAGCTCATTCACCAATTTTCTAGATGTTAACCTTTTCTCCCTGGAAACCATCAGGAAATGCTTACATGAAACAACTACTTGTACTAGCTATTTTTCCTTCCTAATCACATGTGCTAGTTTCCTTAACCTCTGCATGGACTCAAATAGCCCCCTCGTACCTAGTTTCAATAGCTTAGTGATTCTCAACTATATTTGTTCCAAATGAGATGCTTCCAAGTTTATTTACAACTAATCCTCCTACTACTTTTCACATTGGGGACTAGTGAGATTAAAGTCCAGTCACATTGTCCATGGGCCTCGACCATTTGATGCATGATAGGGTTCCTGGTGCATCAATGATGACGGAAGTTGTTCAAAAGAGTGAATTATGCTTCTTGAAGGGGAGTACAATTATGAATGTTTAGAATACATTTTTAGGTGGAGCGGAAGCAACCTCCATTTTTTATGACCAGAGTGGACTTTGACTCAAGGGAAGCCACTAACAACTTGGCATCTACATTGCAAAAGGTTAGTAGAACATACATATACACCTGCAATATAGATGTTTGTGAACACTGTGTTATTGAACGGTTTGGTTCAGAACTCTAATCTGGCTAAGGTTGTGTCAGTCTGTATTTGAGTATCTTCTTACATAGTACCTATAAACCCCGTTTGAAGGTGTGATATCACTGAAATGTATTTGCCTTATGTTTCATGCCAAGGTGGATGACATTGGAGTTTGAGTTGAATTTGAAATTGGTACTTATGATAGTACTCAATTGGAAGAATTTGAAGACTGGCCCGAGAAATCTCGCCAAGATATAGACTTACACCATTTTCTCAATTTTCAAAACACGTAAGAGCTGCCGAACTGTCGATGAGTTGTTCCCGAAAAGTCAGGCCACCAACTAATGGATCTAACCCCCGACTGATGATGTAGGTTGTTGGTAAAGTTGTTTTTTATTATATGACTCTTCTTGGGTTTTTTCTTCTTCTTCTTTTTGTGTGTGGGTGGGTGGGTGGGGGAGGGGGGACCTTCATAATGTCTCTATGGTCAAAGAATACATGTGTAGCTGTGAGTGAGCTTTCCTCTGCTGGGTCCAACTTCTAAGCTGCGCTTGTAGATTACCAGCTGGGTGTTCTGACATTTACAAGCTCTTGAAAAAACTTGAATCTAGTTGAGGAAATTTTACAACTCAAATAAAGCAATAGGTACTCAATTTAGCTACCACAAGTTTTCTGAACTCCGCCCTTATAACTTCTAAGGACTTGCATTTTTTTTTCCTAGGTTTCATTCTTAACACCAATTTCTAAAATCAGGACTCCACTCAATTAGGCTCCCATATTCTTGAGGTGGTGATGGAGAGAATGCCGTCAATGAGGGAAATTTATGCTAGTTGAACTTGGTTAACACTGTGAATATGAATGTCATGATATGGAAATTAGTTATCAAAAGTTCAACCACAATCTACCTAAAAAAGTTAAGTAGTCTCTTAATCCAAGTATCAATGAATGCCAATCTATATATCAAAAGAAATGCACAAACTAAACTTGAAATCATCTAGGTGCAATTTGCAAATGTGTAATCTCTGAATCGCGAAAGTGAAATTCCTCCAAATCAAACACCTATGGCTATGATGTATTCAATAGATGGTCGAACATACTAGCATAAACTTTTAAAGAGTAAATGGAATTAAGATTCTAGAATCCAGATAAGACATAATATTAAGTGCTATAAATATTGATGCATCTACAATCAGATTTAACTCGCAAACTCGTCACTCTATTCAAAATAGAAAGGTATAGAGCATCTTTCCAAAATCGCAGAGGAAAGCACACAATTACAAATATGCACCACAAAGATTATTTTCTACAAACAAGCTGATACAGGATCCAAGCAATCCTAAATGCAACAACTTGAAAAATAAAATATGGCTTACACTATTATCGACACGCCTGAAATAACCAAGAACACAAGTCCAACCCCAAGCTATTCAGCTCTGCACAGTTTTACCTGCACATACGAAAACCCCAACTAAAGCCTAGAACAATTAACAACTCTTATAAGAAGGAGAAGGATACCAAAATTCAAAAGTAACCGAGAAGACACCTGCATTTTAGAACTTGGATGAAGCTGTGGAGATAAAGAAGAGCAGACCCCAGTGCCGAAAATCCAGTTCCCTGTGATCCAAACTGAGTTCTCATAAGTCTCTTCCTCTCACTCTAAATTTTGGCAACCAAAACACAAAAAAGAAATCCTTCCAGTCCTCACTCTCCTAAAACTCTAATGCCTAGACCCCTGAGAATCATCCTCAGTTGTAGCTTGCTCTTGTTGATGCTGCTGGTGAGGGTGTTGCTGCTGCAGTGGGGCAGCTCCGCCTCGATTCTGACTTATCTGCTGGTAAAACTGGCTGAAAGCTTGAGCACCCAAAATATGATCTTGAGAAAGACCCAGTTCCAACCCTGGAAGTTGCTGACTGTTTGCACCCAATATTGAGCTAAAACTCATGGAACCCAGATTAGAACCTGGCAAATCAAACCCATGGAACCCAATCCTAGGCATAAAATTGGCACTTTCATTACCCAAATTCGATGGCGAAGGCCCAGAAGACGGAATAAACCCCTGCCCTAGTCCTCCAGAAGGCCACAAAGCTGTGGGGACATGAGATCTACTCCCCAAATTAGCAGCCCCACCCACCATACTTGTCCAATTACTATCAATCTTCTGATGCAAACCAGCTGAAACAGACGTCCCCTGTTGCGAAACAGAGGACGAAGCTCCTGCAGCCGCAAGAGTCGATGCGGGTATCGTCCCAGTGCCCGTGGCGGCTATGATTGATGGTTCAGCCTGCTGCAACAACCACTGTATAGTCTCCCCATCAGATTTATGGCCCAATTCTCTAGTCAACTGGAAAATCCTTGCAGCACATAGAGCTGGCATCCTAATTCTTCTCCCCCTCCCATCCACCTTAGTGTGTCTATCTTTGTTTGAACTCCTCTTGGGTGCTAATTGCTTCTTCCCTCATCTTTATCTGCTGCTACCACTATCTGAAAATCCTTGATTTCAGCTGGTTTATTATTTTCACTCATATCTCCTCCTCCTCCTTGGGTTTGTGGTAGACCTAAGAACTTGTGTGATTCTTGTGTGTGGTTTAAACCCTTTTGATGATGATGATGATCCATCGTATAAACAAAACAAAACAGACAGCAAAACCAACAAAAATCAAGTCTTTATTTAGTGTTATAGAGAGATGGGGTTGACTTGATTGACAGATTTTTCTCACTCTTTTCAGCAAAACCAAGAGAACCCCATGATCAAAATCACCCCAAAAAAACAATCCCCACAACTCAAACAAAGAACCCCATCATCTTCTCCTCACTTCCCTTCTTGTTCTTTAACACCACTTTGTAAAACCTCAATCAATGTCTACTACTATTCTCCTTGTAAAAGCCTTTTAACTGTTTCTCTCCGGGAATCTTTTTACTATTCATGTGCTGTGTTGTTGTTTGCGCTCTTTGTAACTTCTCCTTTCTGTCTTTCCATATCCCTGTAAGTATTTTCTTCACTCCTTCCGACTTTGGTTTTTTTGTTTTTCTTTATGTTTCTTTTCTGTTTCTCTTCTAAAATTTGAGTGTTTTGACTACTTTTACCTGGATGATCTCTTTTACTGATCACTGCCACTTTTGCCCTCGACTTTGATTTCCCTCTAATATTTCATTCTTTCACATTCCATTTGGATTCTCATCTCTACTTTCTTGTTTGGATTTTTTTTTCCCTCACCTTAGTTGTGCTCTTTTGACTTCTTCTATTCTGTCAACTTTTTTTCTTCTTTTTCCTACTTCAGTTGGCAATGTCATTTTATTTTTCAAAATGATTATACTTTGAAAGATTGAACAGAGTCGGGTTCGAAAGCACTGATTTGTGTTTGAGAGAGTGATTTGTACGTAATCGAATTAATTCTACCTCTCTCTAACTTCTCCAAACCCATGAAAAAAAGGGTAAAGTAGTCCGATCACGTGCAAACGACTCTACCAAGCATAAATCAGTGCTTTTGGACCGAACTCCTTAGAAGCTCTGTTATACTTTGGTATCAAACTATCAATGAATGATGATACATTGACTTAAGTAAATAGATTCAAATCGGAAACCAACGAGGCAAACCCAATACTGGACCAAATTATTGTGTAGGTTTTTCTTCTTCGTTTTTTTGGGTCCAATGTGCAACTTTTTCTAACAGTTGAATATACACATTAAGATCAAATTATTTTTATTTTGAATCTTTTCTAGACACGAAAAAATCAGCTATTTTCAACATTAATCCTAACCATCTCAAATAATGTAACAAAGTTATAGAATGTCACTTCATAGCAACTCTTAATTATACAAAGAACTTGTTCAAAGGTATTAATTGATGGAAGGAGCTATGCAACTTGTTCAAAGGTATTAATTGATGATGGATATTTACTTAAACTTCTTGAATGTTGACTATACATATAAATTGAATGCCTTATATAAGGAGCTATAAGTACCAAAATAAGCTAAAGTTTTGTGGAATTGATCTCAGCCTCACATAATTTCAAACCCACTCATTCAATTTCAAACCACCAACTATGTGAACTATTAAGGTTAGGGTAAGGTGGGAGGAATTTAATCTTAAAGTTTAAAAAATAATGTTTTTTCTTTTCCCAATCCATTATAACCATCACCATTGCATGACTATTATTGCAACAGCAAGAAGAAGAATTATATATAACATGCCTTGCAAGAGACTCAAAAAAAAAGGAAGAAAAAGAGGCCAATTGGCATCCTTACATGTTATAAATGGCCCAGTGGGGTTGCTTCAGTGCCACTCCAGACCCATTCTTCATATAGGAAACAAAGCAATGGAATCATTCATTCAAGATCATATAGATAGATAGGTTGTGGAAGTTGCCACAAGGTGGGAGGGTCTTTAATTCTTCAGTTTTCTTTCCTGTTTGAGGATGTTATCTTAATGGGTCTCTCAAACAGACAGTTTCATGTAGGGAGAGGTTGTGGGAGTGCCCTTTTTTTCTTTATTTGTTATGGTTCAAACTTGTAGGAAGTCAATGACAATAAGGCCCTGACTTTTTTTTTTAACACCGTCACCTTATTTTTGTCTACTTTTTGACACCGCTACCTTTTTCTTTTGCCTACTTTGTGACACCGCCATTATAAAGGTTTTTCTTTTTTCTTTTTTCTTTTTCCTTCTAATTTTCTCCTCTCCTCTCCTTCCTTCTACGGTGAAAACTAATAGCAGCAACAACAACAACAACATCATTGGCAGACCTTTTCTTCTGTCTTTATCTTATCCCTCCCTTTCCCTCCGAATTGTTCTTCTACTACAAACAAAAGTAACAATAGCAACATCAGTGCAACCTGCCTCCGCCCCATCGCACTGCTCGAGCTACCCACCTCGCTCCCTCACTGCTCGCCCTTGACTTCTGACTTCTTCCTCTTCTTATCCTCTTTTCTCTCTCATTTTTCCCTCCAAAATTTGAATCTTGCAGTTAGGGCTACGAGATTGGAAGTCACTCTCACAAGCACTCCCACGAGATCTAAAGGAACAAAAAAAAGGGGGGAGGATGGTGGCGTGGTGGTAGTGAGGTAGGGTGGTTACAAGTGGTCGAGTGGCATCGAAGCAGTGCAGCATGTGGCGGACAATGCTCTTCTCTGGAGAAGAAAAACACCAGTGGTGTAAAAAAGTCGGTGGTGATGTGAGATAGAAAGGTGGTGGTGTTAGACAAAAAGGTGGAATAGTGGATTTAAAAAGGAAAATTGATGGTGTCAAAAAGTCATTGCGTCACAATAATAACATCATATTTTCTAATAAACAAATTCGTTGCGTAACAATAATAAGATCATGTTTTCTAAGAAACAATAGTTTGAACCCCATGGTATAGTTTTTAACTCGTATACAAAAAAAAAAAAAAAAAAAAAAAAAAAAAGTAGGGGTTTTTATTTAATTCCGAGTTCTCGTTAGTATAGTACATCAAACAATTATCATAAAAATTGAAAAAAAATCAAATATTTGACATTTTACATGTAAATTTTACAATTTATTTACTTTTACTTTTATTTTGTTGTTATAATGAATCTAACATTAAATTTTGCTATCTTAGTTTGTATAGCTATTAGATTTCAGCTATCTTATTTTGTATAGATATATTAGATTTCATACACTTGTTAGAATCTAGAGAAAAGGTGTTGTAGGGTCACTGAGATAATCAAAATGGCAATTGTAGTTTTTAAATGTGGAGTGTGGCCAATGAATGCTTTTTAGGATCTCCATGGCACTTGCCTTTCTTTTGTGTCTTTGATAGAACCTAGTTAGTGATGCACTTTTCATGGCAAAACCCTAAGTGGTGGCTTGAAATGAATAACAACCTCAAGAAAGTGACAGGAAATCCCTTGAAATCCTCTCATGACAAAGATGCCCCAACTTTTTTGGGGGTACCCTAATTTTATAATGAGCCTTGGTTGCATGATGTTCTTGTTTATATGTTGTGTGTAAATCCCTTATTAAGGAAAACAAAACTTGTTTAAGTTGGGTGGTTGCTGGCTTGCTTGCTGCATGTGTGTTTGATTTGTACCAGCTATGATTAAGGTGGGATTAAGAGGGTGTGTCATTTTCCTATTGAAAAATGACCCTATGAAAAAAAAACCACTCTTGGTACGCTTTAAAAAGATGCATTTTACAATACATTACTTTACACGATTGTTAGGTATTAGGCAAAGAAAAACAATGCAACTTCCAAAATTATTGGGTTTTTTTTTATCCGTTGGCCATTTTCACATACCTTGTGTTCTCTCATATTTTATTAAATATGTAAATAAATAATATGTAAGAAAGATAAAGAATTATTTAGAAGAGTTTGAATTATAAGAAGCTTATAAATGTTGACTCTCTTAAGTTCCATTTAGAAACTCTTATAAATATGATTTTATTAAGTTTCACATAGTAATTACAACTCTTAAAATATGGAGTCTACAAAGAAGGTGTGAATTCTTGCAAAATAATTCAAAACGTTTTATTCCGTAAAATAATATGGGATCTCTTAATGTGAAGATGTAGTGGCTAGGCATTTTAATTCCATAATCGATTCTACGTCAATCTTGTCAAGCACCTATTTTTCTTTTGTAACTAGCCCAAAGGAATGCATTTGCATTCTTTTACAAGATACCAAGTGGAGTGAACAAAATTTTCCTTCAATCAAATCGACTCACCTCCTATATAATCTGTCTCCTCCCACAAATATCATGTATCAAAAGGGGTAGAAGGGTAAAAAAAGCCCAACCCTAGCCGCCCTGACTGCCTATAATTGTTCAATATAATGATAGCAAGATATGTGATAAGATGTCATTTTCTTAAATATAATGATGCCAAGAGATGTGATCTGACGAGTCTGGTTGACTAAATTATATCTCAAAAAGTGGAAACACATAATTTCTCATCACTGATCATACCGGCCATCTACCTCCTAATATCATTAGCATCCTTTAATTACATGCATTCTTTGGAAGGCACCAAATCATTGGAGAGTATAAAAGGAGTAAATGAAGGTGGATTACCCACCATAAAATTAAGTAAAACAAAATTATTATTTTTTTCTCATCATTTGTTGAAGGTTAGATAACAATAATAATGACCAGTGTGAGGAGGCTAGGCGTGTATTGGTGGATGCATTGCTTGTCAACTTTGCTTCCCACCTTGGAGACACATTGGCCCTCACTCCACCCATGCAATACATAGTTGTTGTTTGAATGTGGACATAACATCCATCCATCCATCCATCCCACCATAAAAATGAAATTAGGAAGACTTGAATATAAAGATCTTTACTTTATATGGTTTACAAGACATGATTTCATTAGAGATAAGATTTGATTTGTGTTGTTTTATCTTAATCATTTAATTGTCCTTTCATTCTCCCATCTTTTTCAAAAGCTGTGCTTTGCTTTGCTTGTTTGAATGGAGACCTACACTGCTCAATTGAATCAAAACCCTAATCAATTTACAAGTGTACTAAGATTTTATTTGTTTCTTTACGCACCAGATGTGGATTGATTATGGAAGTTCTAGAATGAATGGCGATCGGGTAAATGGTGCACGCCAAGTGTCTTAAGCTGAAAATGTTGTTGAGGACGAAAACAATCCGCTAATTAAGGACACTGGGTTCCTTGATTGAATCATGTAGTTTAACTTACAGACCACTAACATCAAAGCATTCTCATCAAAGACCAATTTCAGATGTGTACCTGAACTTGTTGGTTGAAATGTCAACTTCTTGAGTTCACTTGAGAGTGAAAAAACGTGTATGCTCTTACTGTCTATGGCACTGTTGTAAAGAAAGTAAATGGGGAAAGAGTACAGCACTAACAACAACACCATTACATGTAAATTTAATTAGAAAGAACCCAAAAAAGATAAATCAATCAGTGATCTAATAAAGCCATGGAATCTCCAGCTGTGGGTACCTAGATAAGATCAAGGTCACGACTGTTATCCTGTTGTCACATCTTTCTCCTTCCATCCCTTTCCTTTGCCTTCAACTCAGAGATGGCTTTCGGCCCCCCCACGACAGAGGGATTTATGTGTTAGGATGTCGTTGAGTCTAAACAGCAGTGTATAAACACATTGACATCTAACCACCGACGATTTGTTTCTCTTGATTGAACGAGAATGAAAATAAATATCCTCCAATAGTTCACCACTACCGACTTCAGATTTTTTTTTTTTTTTTTGAAAGGCAAGCGTGCCGCCGGTGGGTGTAGAATCCAAGACGTGGGGGTTAAACTATCACAGCCTTAATCATCCAACCAGGCTACCATTGGCCTACCGACTTCAGATTAACTGAAATAGTCATGGTCTTGCAGTTAGCAGACCAACTATTAAACTCATTCAAGTTCATATTAGTGTATGGTTGAGGAGTTTCATTATCAACAAAACTCGTAACCGGGAGGACAACCTCATAAGTCTGTGGATAAACAAAAACGATCTCATGAATGGGCAGTTTTTGGTCCTTAATGTTGTTATCTAGTGAACACAAGCATGATTGACACCATAGAAATAAAGTTGAACTGGAGACAACAGATTGGGAATACAGAATAATGGGCCTACTGAAAGAGGCTGGTATTGAGATACTATGCTTGTTGCTTTCTCCAATTAACACAAACATTAAACAGTCAGGACTTGGAAGCCACGAGGAATGATCCTAATTCATTTTCACAAACGTATACAATCGCTGCAAACTAATTTAAGAATCCACCACAGATTGTGTGTGGCCTTTGGTATTGTGAGGTCGAGGGCCCCAAGAAAAATTTGATTTTGCTACGAAAGCTTGCTTACTGGTGAGACAATCTTGCTTATTGACGAGTCCCTATGGAGAAGAGGTTCAGTATCACGATGATCAGAGATAAGCCCAATAGCTGCTTGCCTTTCTTTGTAAGAAGCCCAGGTAACCAAATAAAGACCAGCAATTATCAGCGAACCCCCTATAATGCTGCTTGCCAATGGAAATAAGACTAGGTTAGTCTGATAGTACTCTACCTTATAAACTAGTAGTTTATTATCGTAACTGAATGATGTTAGGGAAACGTTTTCATTGAATGTTTCTTCTTATATATAGGCTCTACGCGAAAACATAGATGCCAATGCATGTGTTACAACTGGTAATGAAACAACGCCATAATGTAAGAACCTGATGTTAAACCAAGGAAATAATGCATATTAGTCCTTTCGAGTCAGTGATAGGTTGTGATTGTAGATGATGAGGCGGGCATGGGTTGGCATCTTATATATTTTGAATGGACCCAACCCGGTGTAGTTTACCAGTTGTCATCTCTAATTAGGGTGCAGTAAACAAGAAGGTTATAACACAAAAGGATGACCATATAAAAATAAAGATTTAGTGTGGATCAAACCTTCCAAGATAAATAGGGCTTCCAATGAAAACTTTTGAAAGAAAGGCCGATGCAGCAGGCTGAAGAGGATTGTACAGAGCCACGAGTGCGGGTCCCAATATCTTATTGGACCATGTCAAGAGCCCATAGTTAACAGCAGATGCAATAATTCCCTGGAGAAACAAAGTGCATTTTCAATTCACTTTCGATTAGTTCTGAACGAATAGACTCCGCCATAAAGTGAATTATTAAATCAATCAATATACTTGAAGTTCACACTAAATTCCAGACAACAAACCTTGTGATGCTCTTTACATGCGACAGAATTGCCACTAGGTTTGATCAGTAGCTAGGTGACTTGCAATGCCATTTGCTACAAATCTTACCAGCTGATCTAGCACTCCTTGTGATGCCATTTGATCAGTAGCTGGTTTTCTACCTTAATGATACCAAAGAAGTGTTGCAAACGCATGAAAAGGCAACTACCGCAAGAAACAATTAGTGTTTCCATTAGATTCATCCACTACGATATTAAAAAAAAAAAAAAAGTTCATAACTGTTCCATGGTAGTTATGAACTTTTTATTGCTATGATCCAATTGAGTTCCTATTCAACTGAAGCAATAGCCAAGTTTTATCAAAAATGCCACGAGTACATCAAATAAGACGAGGCCCAAAAGAGCGAACATATTACTTGCTTTTAATCCATAATGCAGACCTTTGATCTGAAAAGCTACCTATTTCACCTTCTGTCAATTCATATCAAGTAAAACATTTGCATAAATTAATGAGGTAAGGAACATCAGCATGAAACTTACAGCATATAAAACTGCAAGTATCTCAGATTGAGTCAAGTGCCAGTCTGTATGATCATTGGTTAAGAAAATTCCTGTAATAACCATCAAAAGTGCACCAAAGAAGTACGAGTACGCTGTCACTGATAGGCTGGCAGGATATTTCTTTAAAATTGGAGCCTGGAATTTCATGGAACAAGTTAAATGATCATAATCACACATTAGTTACGTATAATACCAAACAATATTACTAATTGCTACAAATGAATCCTATACATTGTGGTAGTGTCTAAATGTCAGTAATGTTAATTTTCTAAAATCAAGTATGGTAAATTTGATTGATATCACCTATCTTAAATGCTATGCATGACAACCTTATATGTATTAACGTCTAAAAACTAACATACTCCAATTAGCGTACAAAGATTCAATCAAGAAACAACCCTTTGAACGGTAATGAGAATCCCAACTCCACAACAAAATCTCAATTTCCACCGTCAGACGCATTATCTGAAAAGATCCTACCATTTTGTTCTAACCAATTCACACTTGCAAAAACGAAGAAAATTGTTAAATGATGATGATAATTAGAAAGCTGCAGGCCCTATTCTGAGGTAAACTAGAAAGGGACTTGTTGTAGAGGGGCAAAGCCCCATCATAGTACTTTTGTGAAGATTTTTTTTATCTGTCTCCTGAACATTAAACTATTTACAGATTTAGTAGGGAACAGTCACATTATTGTGACATCCCGACTCCCAATGATGGGGAACGGGTGGTGAGCAGGAAAGGTGCCTAGCCCAAAAGGATGTGATGGTTGTTCCAGGTTTTGTCCCATACCCTTGGGCAATCGTGCTAAGATTTCTTATCTTTCCCAAGTAAGTATTAATCTTTGCTGCTTAACTCGTCTAAATCTAATTTCATTCTTTGCTGCTTCTTATACTCTTGTCTTGAATCAGTGTGGCTCCATCTTTCTTTTTTTCTATGCTTTTTTAAAATCTTTTTCAAGTAAATCTAATTTGCACTTTGTTAATTAATGGTGATTTTATTCTGTTTTTTTAGAGGGTGGTGTAATGAAACTCAAATGAGATATGCCGCCTTTCAACGTTGTTAGGTCCTCTGGTGCCACCTCGCACTATCATGCACCTGTAAAACATAAATTGAGACAAGAAGACATGGCACAACAGAGGTCGCAGTGAATTTCACTGGCTGATTCCTGGTCTGCTCTAAACCAGCTATTCCAAGCTATGAAAAACAGGGTTACTGGTATAAATACGGACTCTCCAGCAAGATTTAGATTTATTTTCACCCTGACAAATTAACAGAAAGCAACCCATCAAGTTCTCATAGGGCAAGTTTGGTTGCATGGAATCCAACAAGGAATCTAACCCATCTCAAAAGCATTTCAAATAGTGTTAAGTTTCTTTGAAAAAAGAGAACAAAGTAAGAAAAATGAGAAGTATGTGGATCATCTCCCTTAGCAGCTACTACCAAGGATTTTTATCCCCAAATCTCACCCATTTTGCCAAAAGTTGCAAATCTATATAAAGAAAAAAGACCTATATATGACAACAGTTAATTTTTAACGGAAAACGGGTAAAAACATACTATTTAAAACCATAACTCGGAAAGTAAGTGAGGCATGCACCTCATACAACCTCTTGCCTCAGGCTATAGGCGCAAAAAAGTGTACACATTAGTTTAGTGCCTCACATTGTTCCAAATTAAGGCGGTGATTCTTCGCGCCACCTCGCCTTGTGCCTTAGGCATGCATAAGTGCTCTCCTTGACTACATTGTTTTGGCATAAACTATAAGCCTGAATTGTTGGCGATATAAAGTGTTTTTACAATTTTTCTTAGGGTGAACAACTTGAAAAATTCGGGTATTTGGGCAACCTGAAAACTAGGATTTTAAGATGGGATTGAGAATGGGTGACATGGGTAGTATGGTAGCACGCCGAGGTCAAGTTGGGTGAAACATGGGCAAAGTATCCGAAATTCGGGTTGGTGACATTGGGCAAGCCCAGATCTGTGGACGTGCTCAACCCACCAACTTGAAACCCTACATCAAGCAACAATAGAGCCCCACTCAAACCTGCTTGCCCATATGCAACCCTACAAATCAAGCAACAATAAAGGGCTATTATTGTTAATACATTAGAGTTTGAAATTGACAAAATATGATCAAAGGATGCTCCTTTCAAGAGGGGCCAAGCTGAGCTGAGTATTCCCATAGCGTTCGTGATAAACCTTTGTTTCACAATGCTTTCATTGCAGATCAAATTGTTCCTCTCACACCAAATAGTCCAACAAAATGCATAAGGAATTATCTCTAATGCATTCAACTTCCATAAGTAGCATGCGAAACACAAGCTTCTTTGTCAATGCATTCACTATCAATGAACAAGTTCTTTCCCACAATCTTCTTGCATTCCTTCACTTTGTATTCGAGCTCACCACACTTATTGCTTACCCATGCAAAGACAAATTAATTTGAGATGCCTTTGAAGGTTGGTTGTCGTTGCATCTGTGTTTTTTGCTTGAAGTGTTTGGCTTCCACTATTTAAACACCATGAACTAAATCCACTTTTTTCCTCAAGTTATTTTCTATAGCAATTCCTTTTGGTGTGTCCACTATAGAAAGCAAATCATCATATTGAGAAATACTAAATTTGTTGTACATACCACCAATGCATCTTGCAGCTTGTTGCACAGTGAATTTGCACAAGTAATTCCTTCATTCCTTAGAAAGAAGTGGTAAAAATCTTTGGGGTATACTAAACTACTTATCCACCACCTTTATTCCTTGAAGACGATCTTAAATCTTAATGTCGTTAGTAGAGGAATTTGGAATGCTTCTGCTGTAGGAAGGCAGCCTTCAAACTTTTTATCTTAACCGATCTTTCAATTTTCAATTTCCCTTTCTTTATGTTTGCTTCAATTATCTGCACGATTATGTTGAATGAAGCAATGTTGCAACTTTGTCGCAGTGCTCGTCGTGCCAATTTTCGCACGTAGATGCTTTGCTACAAAGATTTTTCTCCCCAGCAATGTGTTTCCGCCTCATAGCTCCATAGCGTCACACTTCAGTTGAGGTGCTAAATAGCCTTAATAAATAATAGGATTCTAAATAGTTTAAATGATTTTTAATAGAGGCATTAAATAATTGATACTTAAATAGTTTAATTAAATTATAATGTAATGATACACAAACTAGAAAATACTGTAATCTATATTACAATTCAGAGTGGTGTTTACTATTCATTACTGACTGGGACAAAGTCAAATTGAAAGAATTAGAGATAAAAGATGGTTAGGATTAAAAGTTGGGAAATGTATTGAATTTAAGGGTTGAGATTCATTTCCCATGATGGCATATTTGTAAATATAAAACATGTAGAAGGACAAAAATAATTTAAAATTTTGGTGAAATGTACATGTGGCGGAAAGAGAATATATTGTGTTTTGCTTTTAACAAAATGAAAATTATCATAACTATCTACATCGTTATCGAATTTTGGTAAAGTTAATATCGTTGAAATGCATTTTTTAAGATCTTTCCAACAAAATCAATGATCAACACGAGCACTAAAATTTTAAAAATATATATTCTATAATTAAAAAACATCTAAAATATTTCACGATTTTAATATTTTAGTGAGACGGGCCGATCATACCAGAAAAAATGAGTCGGGCATCTTAATGCACATTTAAACAAAAACTTTAAACTTCATATTTTAGTGAATTCAAAGATTGGGGGAGAACTCATTCTCGGCGTTTAAATTTTTCCCCAACTAATTCAAATTTGACTGAGTCTAACTCTAAAATTTATAATATATATATTTACCTTAAAATAAGCTGACACTTCAATACCGATTCAGAGCTAAAATGGGGATAGTGAAAGACGTGTTCAATACAAAATATTTAGCAAAAATAAAATTATATGGAGTGCCAACGGCACGGGGCATACTCTAGTGATACACAAAATAGAAAATAAACTAAAAAGAATTTATTATGGTCCAGCCTCAACTTTGCCATGACCCACAACTCCCAAGGTGATTGTCAGCGCTCTTCACACACTAGACAATATATTCCACAAAGCCACAGTCTTTCCCTATAGGAGTGGCGCCTAGCAAACCAACTTATACCAGGATTTCCTCGAATTCAAAGACTTCCTCTATATTAGTAACCTATGCTAGGAATTATTCCAATGCCAATTCTCCATGTAACTCAAAAATTTATATCTTAGCCTTGTTCCCATCTCAAATTTCATAATGACGCTTCTTTGAATAACTTTCCTTTGCATCCTCACGCTTGATATGGAATTAACCAAACCTACATCATTACAAAAAAATGTATTCATACACAACTCTTCGTTTAGAGGAATGTAATCTCAAGTTTTCAACTTCCTTACACTTTCCAACTGAATTCTATTACTTTTCTTCATTCTTCTCGCAAATTCATCAAACTTCCAATAGACATGCATGGCCTCTACTCTCAAGTGTTGAACACTTGGAGCTTGGGATCACTTTGGCTGTCTACGATGAGATTTTCATTCACATTGGTTGATTGCCTCTTAGATGTCATATACACAAGCTTAACAAATCAATCTCAAGCTCTCAAGCATCAGGGGGGCACACGAGGTATCAAAGGACAATTGGTTCAATTGAGGTTCAATTAGGTCAGATTTGATTGATACAAATTGAGGTGCTGGTTTAGCGAGAATTGGGTAGGTTTTATGAAATCGGTGGGGACCAGAGGGAATCTAGAATGTCATAACAAAATTTGGGGATTAGGTAATGGATCTAATGATTAGATCTATGGGAATTCAAGTGATCTTGGCTAAGAAAAAAATTCATTGAGTTAAACAACTTCAATAGCTTCTCAAACTTCAACCAAAATTGATTAGATCTTTGATTAAGCTTATTTAACAAAATAAAACCCTAAAATTCTAATACTTATTGGGCTCTTAATTCTTCTTGGTCTTATAATTGATCAGCCCATTATTATTTAAATAATACAAATAAATAAAATAAATAGATAACAATCTAATGTTCCATCATTCCCCCCCCCCCCCCGGTTTCGAAAAGATCAACTCGAGCTTTGAGTATAAAATCACTGAAAATGCACCACTAAGAGTTGACCTTGAATTTTGCCTTTGTAGTTACCCGTACCATGAATAACTAAACAAAATTTTGGCCACTAAATATAACGTCCAACATAAATCCATGGCTCAAAAGTTTCCCATTTTTTTACTTGAATCTTCTCAAATAAGTTTGCAAACTTGCCCTCATAAAACACTATAAAACTTTCCCAAATTGAATCATAAACATTCTCGCGGTGGTATTGGTCATGTCTTGTGGTGGTGGACAGCTTCCGAATCGGGATCCAAAAAATAAGCAACTTGGGGTGGTATAGACAAACTCTACTTGTGAGGAATAATATGATCCTCATTAGAAGAGGAATCAAATGGTTGTGGTGGTACAGACTAATGTTGAAGGGGCAAATAACTATGTATCCCCAAACTCACATATTTCCCACGAATAGAGTGTTCTTGTTCTTCATCAAAACTGATGCGACGCCATGAGGTGGCGGCCTGATGCAATGTTGGTCGAAGTGGTGGGTGTTGCCTATGAACTTCACGATGTCGGAGGGCGTCACAATGACTCCAGCGAGGATGAGCAAGCGGCGAATTTCTTGTGCCTAGGACAAGGATGGTTGGTGAGTCTTGACCTTGTTGCCCCGGTTGTGGCAGTGGTTGTTGTCGCAAAGGATGGTGTGACGATGGGTATCCCAATCAGTTTTTCAATACCTCAGTTTTTTCTTCTTCTTTAGGTTTGGGTGAGGCTAAGGTTCCCAAACTTTTCTCCTTCAATTTCTTGACCTTAAACAAAATCAGTGATATTGCAATATGCAAATCGCAATTCTTGTGTCAAAGAGTTGGGGAAATTAGGGTTGTTCTCCACAACCACCCCATTTTTGCGAACTTATTCGATTTTCAGATTTTCTTTAATGTGAAAATTTGTGAAAACTTTGTGATGTGTTTTGGTCTCCCAATGCAATGACTTGCGGATAACTATATACCGTCATACACATCAAACACTGGTGGTTTCTCCTAATCAATGGTGACTTTTCGCAGCATCTTTCTCCATGATCTTACCAACTCCGATACCAAAATTGATGTAGAATTCATCGAAGAAAACAACTCTTTGAAAGTTTAACAACTTCAATAACTTCTCAAAACTCAACCAAAAATTGAATACATCTTCTTTGATTGTGCATTTTTAACAAAATAAAACCCTAAACCTAATTCCTGTTGGGTTCCTAATCCTACTTGGGCTTATAATGGATCGGTCCATTATTATTTAAATAATATAAATAAATAAATAAATCGATAACAATCTAATATTCCCACGAGTGAGATCTAGTTGAGTGAAAATTCAACTCCATGGAAATTATTGAATGATACAGGTCTGCGTGTCGGTGTCAAACATGAGTTCGATGCTCAATGCGACAGACACTTTTACTTTAAAAAAGGGGTGGTGGACAAACAGTACAATGTTATACCTTTTAAAGTTTTAAACTTCAATTTGTCAACCATATTTTTTATTTGTAGGCCAATATTACTATCTTGCAATAATAACACTCGTGACAAACATGAAGAATTGAGCCTTCAAAGGATATCTGAAAGAGTTGGACATCAGATTTTGTTTTTTAAGATAAAGTGTCCATGTTGTATTTGTACAACCAAGAAACCATCTTGGGCAATACTCTCTATCCCCATTTGAGCTCTTCTTCTAGATAAGTGACTTTTTATATTTTGTGATTCAAGGTGTATTATAAGAGATAACAGAACTGAATCATGTTTTCAGGAAAACTGAAAAGGTGTCTTCTAATTCCCTGAATACAACCTAGAGTTCTCAAGATTCTAAGTTTGCAATGGAACAATAGAATCGAGACTCAAAATATATATATATACAAAACCAACGTTCAATAATAAAAAAAGGGGGTATCTACAAGTTCTCCAATTAGAGTTCACAGATCTTGTTATAATCTAATAATATGCTTCCAGATCACTAGTATTAGGACACATAATCTACAAACCACATTATTACAAGTAAAATTAGAAAAGAGAAGGAGGGGGGATGGATTGGAAATAGATTCAAGTCTTTCAACTGATGGTGAAAAGGCTTCAACCAGTTGAAGCGACAATTGAATTCGCAACCAGTTCAAATTGGACTCTCAACCAATTGAGACAAAAACCTGGCTGGAGACGGCTGCAAAAATTTTAACCAGTTGGGACAGCCTTCAGCCAGGGTGTGACTAAGAAAAACCTATATTTGATTTTTAACTGGCTGAATTACAACATCAACTATTTGCAGGAGAAGGAAGCAAATCATCCGATTCAACTTGGTTCCCAAGTAGTTGAAGTTGTAATAATCTAGGCATTTACACTTACTCCTAAGTTCCAGGTAACACTCGACAAGGTGGATTACAACAACATGCTAACACACATCATGTTCATTGCATAAATGGAATTGGTGGGAGTGCATAGGTACTGCTAAAACTTATAAATTACAACAAAGAATTAACACACACACGAATACACAAATAAAGTTGAAAGAGGAACACAAGAAGTCATAATCATAGTCCCTCTAAAGGCCACCCAAATGAAACAGTAGATCCTTTCAAAATCAGAATTTCCATAAAGATAGCAATTTCTTGATATCTCAAAATAATATTCTCTATATGCCTAATGAGGTTCTTTCCTAGTGGCACAGAAGTTGAGGAGCTTATTATATTTAAACTCACTGATCAATAATCACCTAAAATAGGATAGTAATGGGTAAAATGATGAAGTTAATCTCCATAACTTTAACCACAATGACAACCCACTAACTTAATTTCAGAACCATAAGTTATTGATGCACAAGGTTAAAGTTCAATGATAGCAATACCTGTATGGCTAGATAAGCTGCCATGGAGATACAGTTCCCTATTAAGCATAGCACTCCGATGTGCCACCTTCCAAGACCAAAGTGCAATAAGCTAGATATTAAAAACCCAACAGGTTCTGGTTGAGCCTTTGCAATAATGTCGTTTTGCTCTGCTGAGAGTTCTACTTCACCGTGTCCAAATACAGCAGGGCCCCTGAACAAAACCATCACCATGGCTCCAGATACACATATGAGTGTGCCTCCAACCTTGAGCTGGCCCTCAGTTCGAAGCAAATGCACTGTTTCTGTACTGCACCGATAATAAAATTACCATAACTATTCATTAATAAAGTATTACAATTGAAAGACCTATGTTTGACTAAATTTTTCATGCTCAAAGAACTGCAGACACTTCGACTACAATTCCTATTTCTATTTTTTCATTATTAGATGCTAACTAGCATCTCTTCTATTATTTTTATTCTTCTGTTTCACTAGTGAAATTTGTTATTTACAACCATCATATGTATATCCTCTTAAACACTTTCATATACAGTATCGGTATATGGGATGAATACTTTTTCTTTTTTCAAATTATGCAAACATGATTTTATTTTATTTTTGTTTGAAAAATCTCAATTTCATCACTCAAAAAAGGTATACAAAGTTACAAAACCCAGATACTAATCTGAAGTTTTGGTTTTGTGACACTTCATACTAGTGCCAAATCAGAACTCCCCCAAACTTCTTGTCTCTTAGAAAATAAATATACTTCAAATTAACCAAAACCAATGAAAATTTAAAACAAGGAAATCTAAGTTACCCCATTAATACAGTCAAGATGAATGTGAAGACAGGAATAGCAGGCTGAATGGCTGCAGCATAAGTTGGATTTGTGTAGCTAAGACCAATAAGAAACAAGAGCTGGTTTCCAAAGATCCTGTTCCATTCATTAAAACCCCATTACAAACAACACATAAGTATAACTCAATAAATGGATTGAATTCCAAAGAGGAGAAGAACAAAAAAAAATGGCAACTTTACCCAGTTAAGCCAAGAAAGAAGAAGGAAAGGAGAAGGCTTTTGGTGATGGGTGGTCGAAGCCTTCTGTCACGAAAGTAAGCAACTGGGGCAAGAATAGAAAGGGCTAGAATGTCTCTGTAAACACAAAAAACCACCCGATTCATCCCAACATTGAGAGCCAATTTGGTGATAACATGGTATCCTCCATTGAAGAGCTGTATCATCACCATTGCTCCATGAGCCTTCCATGTCTCTCTCTCACCAATTCCAACCACCCCATTGTTCCCAGCAGCCATTTATGGATACCCTTTTATCCAATTCGATTGAATATTCTCTGAACTAGCTTGGAGTGTTAGAGACCCTAAAATGAAGGAAGAAATATAAGAACTTGAAACTGTTGTCTGTCTCTCTCTCCGTCTCTCTGTCTCTCTGTGTTTGTGTTTTGTAATTCCGGTGGACAAATGGGAACCAATATATGGTTGTGGCCCTTGTGGGCATCTCAAGGTTCGTTGATGAGGGGTCTACTCGTTGGTTACTTTGGACTTTATTTGAATCTTAGCCCTTGCTTGTAAACCTTTCCCTATTGTTTTCTTTCAAATCCTCTTAATATGATTTCATTATTGAGTAAGGTACCTCTCAAATCCTAACTACCATAATTGTTGCTTCTTCTCTTTTTTTGTCTAATTTACCTCACTTTCCAACAATGTAGACAATAGGTGGTGAGGAATCAATTGCATGTTATGTAATCGGGATGGCGTGGCATCATCAGAGGATATTTTTTACAACATTGAGATACACATAAACACTTTGGAGATTTTATCATTCTTTCAAGATCACATCACGTCATCCTGGATGCAAAGAGTTGGTTTCCTAGTAATTTCGATCAATTTAAGCATATAGATTTCCTTAGTTCCAAAGGCCAAAAAAAAAATATCATTTTTTCGGTTCGAAAATAAGGTTGAATTGGTGCTAAGGAATCTTACACACAAAAACAATGTATGGGAATGCATATTGAGATAATGAACTTTGTATTTTGTGATGGAGATACATCTTTACCTATAATCTTTTATTTTATATAGGATGAATGTGATTATGATTGTGACTTCTTACTAAACATTATTTCAAAAAGTCATATGTCCAAGTTGGTGTCTTTTAAGACCCACAATATTTTGGGACTTGACAAGGAAAGAACACTTTTCACTACAACTACAACTACATCCAATCTTATCTTAGCAGACTGTCATGTGGAAGTATTTTGGATGGAATCAAGAGCACTTGCAATGGGGCCTTTAAAGCTCAAGCTCAAAAGGTCTGAAACAAACTTCCTTGACAGGTTTTACTGTTAAGGAATTCACAGCCAAATATGGCATGCAAGTCTTTAGAAACCCAATCCTGGCCTGGGTTGCTGTAGTTCTTATAATCTTAAACATCACAAACACCCCCTTATTATCCTATGCAAATTAAGAGAAAAATGCAAGTCAAAACATAATTGGCAAGCTAAATGTCACATCCCTTCTTCTTTGTCCTCTCAATACACTCCATGTAATCCAAAAGCTTCTTGACTCTGTTTTTCAGTAGTCATCTTGGACAAGGCAATGTCAGGTCATCAGCAGTTTAGATACATTTGTTTGTCCCTTACTTTTCAATGTAGTTAGTACTGTCTCGACTCCATCAATAAACAACTTGGTGTTTCCACCTAGCACTACCCAATAGCAAAACTCATTTAAAAATAAGAGATTTGGAAATGTAGACTGAGGGAATTGTTGTAATATGATTGAAACATTTAATATGATTGAAATCGTGAATTAGAATTCCCTTTAATATGGTCTTATCGAAATCGTGAATTGTTGTAATATGATTGAAACATTTAATACATTTAGTATGGTCTTATCCAAATCGTGTACACAAGCAACAAAATGATGTTTCGCCTTCAAATAGATATAAATTTTATTCTACCAGTTACGCAAGAATCTATGTTTAGAATTAGTATAAGTATTATATTACATTTTTGTTCTAAAAATCGGTCTAGGCGGCTAGGTGGGTTTTTTGAAAAAAAAAAAATTTTTATTTATTTCCAGTTTGAAAAAAAATAAACAATTAAGATTTTGTTTTTTTTATACATTTTCCTTTTTTTTAAAGGCACATGAGGATTAAACCATCACAGCTTTAACCATCCAACCAAGCTACCATTGGTATTTTGCACATGTATCTAGGGGTGGGCATCCCATCTCGTGATTCCAATCCCGTCTCGTCCCGATTTTTCCGGATTTTAATGGGATTGAATAATTTTATCATGATCCCGTCTCATCCCGATTTAGAATGGGATGAGATGGGATGAAGATTTTCAATCCCGCCAATCTCGTCCCGTCCCGAGCTAAGTTTTTAATATTTATTATTAATATTTTATTTATTTATTTATTTTTTATTCATATAAACTTAAAGATAACTGACAGAAACTCATGGTGTTTGCATTTGAATCCTTTTTGGGATATTCATCTTTTGATGTTCAAGATTGCATTTGAATTTCATTTATTTTATTTTTGGTTTTATATATTATGTAATATTGATTTAGACTATATATGAGTGTATCTTGAGGCTATCATTTCTGGGTTTATCTGAAGTTTTAAGGAGAAAACACATGAAAACAAAAGGAAATTGAACTCTCCCAAACATCCCAACTAGATTAGCACTTGAGGGAGGTTTGCAATCAATCACGTGCTCGTTACGTATACAATGTTTTAAGCATCTTGAGATTAGCACTTAAGAGAGGTTTGCAATCAATCTTGTGCTCGTTACGTATACAATGTTATAAGCATCTTGAGAGACATATTCAGACATGTCTTTTTTATCCATTATTAATTTGGTTTAAGACTAAAGCCTGCTAGGTAATATGCTACTCACCCTCGGGCAATAGGAGTTATCTTGTAGTGTCAGATAACGTCTATTCAAGAGCTGATCTGATTTACGAGACCTTGGATTTTTCATGGAGTCGTCTCTATATTGATGGGTATTTCACTGCTTAGGTGTCATCCATAACTATTTCTAGATTCATGCAATTTGTTTGTATGTTTAAGAAAATTATTTTTCACGCTCTATATCTAATTATAAGAAAATTATTTTTCACGCTCTTATATTATGATAATCTTCGCAGCAGTCACAAGTAGCACGTTGATCCCGTCCCGTCCCGAACCCGTTTGGGATAGGATGAGGTCGGGAGGTTTTTCCCATCCTGTCCCGTCCCAATCCCATATGAACGGAATGAAATATGGATGGGTATATCCCGTCTCGTGCCCACCCCTACATGTATCTTGACATTGAATTCAAAATCATTGTTTAACTTTTACTAAATATAATAAATAAATAAATAAATAAATAGGCCGCCTAGTCCTCTAAGCGTTAGTCCCCTACTTGCCGCCCGCCTATCGCCTAACAATTTTTAGAACACTATTATATGGATTGTGTTCTAGGCATTAACTATTTTTAATCTTAGTATGCGCATCTCAAATTGAAAAATAACACTTATTTAATCAAGAAATTAACTGAATTGATGGAAAAAGAAAGTTGGAAAAGAAAAGAAGAGAAGCTTAAAAGTCACTACATCTTATCTCGTATCAGTCTTCTTAAAATGGAGACACAACAAAATCAAGCACTTTGTAGAATGAAGTTGTTAGTATAGGTATACCCTCAAATCCCTAAGATAGTTCTTATTTGATCCGGTGGATGCCTTGCTAAAGACTTCGGATCAGGATAAGAGTTTTTAGGATCCATAATAGCATTAAAAATGAGTTCATAAGCCTGTGCCAGTGACCTTGCAACACCGATACATGCTTCTGAGCGCAGATTAGGAACCTGCATTTGCTCAAACTCTGGCAATGAACCTTCACTTCCTAATACAAGTCCAAAGAATGCTTTCAAAGACTCTGAAAGTGCAGCTGGTGACATGTCCTCAACATCTGCTAATGGCATTCCAACAATCTCATCACTGTTTTCCTCTTTATTTAGAGAACTCTGTATGTGAGAAATCTTGGTCAACAAACCACATCTTTTTAGGATCGCTTCTACTTCCTTCTCCACAAGGTTGTTAACTTGTTTCTCAATCATGGATCTAAGATTCCTGACATATGCAGCTGCAGCATCATGTCCTACCAATGGTTGCTGGATGGCAGATAAGCAGTTGATGAGGAAGACCTTGGATGGCATTTCGCTATTCTGTATGCATGACACACACGACCAAATCAAAATATTAATTCTTTTCGGTAAAAATGGAAAAAGTTCTATCAGATGTATTATATTTAAAATATCACCCTAAAAAAATGTGTATGCAAACAGTTCTAAGATCATAAATTTATTTCTTGAGACCACTGTAGCACTGTAGACATGGGTTAATCCCCTGAAAAATGTACAACCCAAACACATATCCGGATGACCATAACCATCTGATCTATGAAAAGTTTCGATTGCATCACACAAACAGTTCATAAAGTTGAAATATTGGTATCAAATCAAATGGAAGTCATGTGCATGTTATGCGCACAGCATAGGGAGAAATCAACAGTTATTAGATATTATCCAATAACTGATGCATGTCCGCCAATGCATGTAACTGCATAAGCAAATTATGAATGATTCTGTAACCAACTCAGACACTTCAATATCCATGAATCCTAAACATAGGAATTCAAATAAAATTTCATAACTGACCTGCGAATTCGAGTATGGAACAGGACTTTTGTTAGTCAAAATTGCATCAACTGGCGATGCAGACTCTCTACTAAATTGACCTGAACCCGAACTAGTTCTGCTTCTCCTCGATGAGTGAACCGCTTTGGATTTGTGTGCCTCTGCTGCTTGCTCGCACATCTGCAGCAGTTCATGATTGAACAACATATTCTTAAATATACTGTCGGGAAAACAATCTGACAATCCCAAGTCAAAGACTTCACGAGAGCCAACATGTGACACACAAGTTATGACCCCAAGGGTATTTTTTGGAAGTCATTCTGCACAATCAACTAAACACGGCATCTGATCTAGCATCTACTTTTCCATTATAACTTATTTGATCGACTAAACTGAATGAACATTTTAGCAACAATTTCCAACTGGTAGCAATTATATTCAAGACCATAATCAGTTAACCAACTCCACTCAATCATCAAGAGTGTTGACAAAAGCAAGTATGGAGGACCAAGAACACAAGTTGTAAACAATGGTTTAGACTTCATCCATTCAACTTGCTTCTCTATGTTAACCAGAGTGGGAAAAAAAATCTCATTATATTATTTTGCTGTAGACATACCTGAACCAGAGGATCTAGAAAAGCAGATATAACAGGCTCAAAGTCAGGTTTCTTCCCTGATGCAGGAACCATCATGCTATTGTAAGTTTCAATAATCTCAAGCAATACAGAGACACCTTCCCTTACTGCCAGTGGGGGTGAAAGATCAACTGGAACAAGGGGAGGGTATCGCAAAAGCTTGTCTCCTCTAGTCTTCAGGATGTCAAAAAAGGTCTGCTGAGCAGCATCCTTGAGTAGCCAAAGTGTATTACAAAGAGCTGTCTCTCTACCCAGTAAGTCTGATATCTACAGAAAATAGCAACACAGACTATAAGAACAAAGAATCCTGACAGCGTAGATATGACTGATGGCTTCAGCTTGACTCACAGTGTGATTGTAGAACTCCAACGTATTGGTAAGTTTATATGCAATTATAAGACTAGGTTGAGACTGCAAAACCTGCTCAACCCTTGCTTTAAATGGGCGGCATACCCCTTCAAAGATCCTATCGAGAACAAATAAAATATCAGATTCGGGTTTAACAGAATCAATTTCTACATCCTTTGAGAATCGACGTGCAGTCGGTCCTGTATCTGTCGCTGCATCTGGATCGAGTAATGCAAGGACAAGTTCTCTTTCAGATGCCAAGGCCTGCTCAGAAAGCAAAAGCTATTAGTTCGAGCTGTTAAAACAAACAGCAGAATCCAACCAATAAGTCAAGGAATACCTGATGTAACCACCCCAACATATCACCCACGTATCGTAAAGGGTCATGAGCATGCACTTCAATTGGTCTAGGAAGTCCACCTGGTCCTCCTCGAGTAAGAGCACTTATAAACCTCCTAAACAATGCATTGTGCCTCATGTTTGCGACCTTAAAAGGTGAAAATACATAATGTTGTAAAAAAAGATCAATTAGACAGTAAAGCACACAAGTACGAAAATAAATTCGGAAATAATAGTCTATTAACAAATTCACCTCCTCTGCACAGTACTTAAAAAGGACAGGCCTTTCTTTCAGGCAGCAGACAGCTGTTTTCAAAAGATCACTAACTTCAGGATTATCGGTGTCACCCAATCTCCTACACTCTGCTTGAACCCACCTGCAGCCAGAAAAAGTAAAATCAATCCCTTCCAAAACCATAGTGTGACTATACCTGAAGAACATGAAATTAGCTACAAGATAATAATTGAATTAGCTACAAGATAATAATCGAACGTTAACCATATCTTCCATGCCATACGCTCTTCAAACTCGTTAACCATATCTTACATGTTGGAACCTCATAGTTGGGATGAGATAGCCTAATCCCCTGATCAATGTTCTCATGACATTAAGTTTGACATGTGATTGGAGCCATTGGGCACTCCTAATTTGTCATAAGCCACCCACCAGCAACTAAACATATACTCTTGACCCACGTGAAATGTTTTCTTACAGAGTTGGGGTAGGGAACCATAACTAATGTGAAAAAATATTTGACATCTTTCTTCCTGCTCTGCAATGGTGTCTGTGGTTTCATGGCATGGTGGTGTCAATACTGAGTTGGGGTGGTTTCGGTGTTCGCTCTCAAGGTATGCTGGTAATGAGGTTTAGATTGGTTTTCCTTTTTGAAAAAAGAGGGGGTGTTACAAGCAAGAAACATCAGAGACCAAGGAGATCATCTTGCCACCTATAATATACTACAATCAAACATTGTTTAATCGTTCATTTTTTGCCAGAGAAAGTATTGTAACACCTCACTCTAGTGCCAACAATATTGTCCCCACTTAAGCACCTCCATGGAGGTGGGGGGTTAATCCACATTGATGTTTGAAACCTTGACAAGTTCTTTCGTCATCCAAAACCGTGGCCAATTGAGTTGAAATAGCCTCCATGTAAAAAGGGTGTGAAAATCCACACTTGAGAATATTCACTTGGATGGCTTCCTTATCAATACCCAACTATCACCCTTGGGCTTGACACCTTCCAGCACACCATCCTCCTCGGAATTAGGGACTTAGGTTGAGTTACTTTTTACTTAGATTCCAATTGTACCGCCCCATTCCAATTCAACGATATTCCTATTTAACCACCCCTCATGGAGGTGAGTTTTCTTTCTTCATTTTTTAGCTCAAATCCACAAATTATTGTTGACAGGTTCCGAACCTTGGATTCCTAGCTCCATTGGTATTAGAAGACTCCAAGTCCACACTTAAGAATATCTCAATTATACCTATGTAAACAACTTTTGTCGTGAGTTCAACTATGAAGTATGGACTTTCACTCTTATACTGGGATGAGATGATGGTTGCTTCAAGATATCCCACATTGCTTACTGCTTAGAAGCATTACAAGTGTAGATTTGCACATTTTTCAGCTCAATTAGTTGAGCTTGTGAGTTGTGAGTGGTAGAACCAAGGATTCAAGGTGATTCGAATTCCATTTGCACCAATTTGTGGATTTGAACTAAAAACCCCACTCATCATGGGATAGTTAACTGGGGACCATTGCAGTAGTGCTACAGTTGGAATCAAAGCGACGGTTGGCCTAGTCTAAAGGTATCTTAACTCATCTCCTAAGATGAGGTACTGTTTGCAAAAGGATTTATCCCACAGGCCATGCCACTTAAGAAGTCGTCAAAGTGATGACTCTTAAGTGGGATTTGCATTCTTATAACATCAACGGCTTTTTCAACTCAAATGATCTAACTTGGTCAAAGAAACCATAGGTGGACCCCTTTGCGATTTATTCATGGGGTAGATGGGGGCAATATTAGTTGGGCATTCCAAGTCTAGCATCTAGTTGTTAGCTTCAGTGCATTAGCGCTTATTTTGCAGACAAACGAGATACATAGGCAAACTCTAGGAGGTATACAAAAGGTGATGTAAAGGATGTTCAAGAGTATGGAAAATCAGTTATAAGACTCCTGGACCTGCATATCACTAACCTCCTCAGATTGAGATCCATTATGTATGCCAACCATTTTCTAAAGACTATGTACTTCGAATCATTTTATAATCTTTGAAAGTCAAAGCTATGATATATGTCCTAAGTTAAGAAACTTTGGACGAAATAGAATCAATTCTCCAAGCAAAAGAATTGGATCGACATCTCTATGCATGCAAGTTCGCACCCTAAACTTGCAATATAAATCACTCAAAAGTATAGTATTTTGTTACACAAAGGAAATAGAACATGACCACATTTTCTGAACTAAGTAGATTTCAGCCAACAATGTAAATTATACCACAAAATATCTGGCTTTCCAACAAGTTTTGGAAAATGAATTTCAACCTGAAGCCGGTAAAATCTTTGACCAAGTATTTGAGTGTGAAAAATAAAGCGAAACTAATCGGAGAGGAGAATTTTTTTCAAGAATTAAAACATGAACTAATAATAATATTACTAAACTGATAAGAAGTTAATAAACAGCTCATAGTAGAAACTAGAAAAATACATTCATGTCAATCGAGTTGAAGATCTTGCAGTACAGATTTCTCCATTTCTGTGGATGATGTCAATAGAGTTGAAGATCTTGCAGTGGTTTGCATGGACAATTTTTTGCAAAAATTTCCATTTCTCCCTCATTAATACACATTCTTTTCCAGCTAGAATGGTGATCAACTTATCCAAATCAATTCTTAGCTCAAGACTCTGACCCCATTCAACCTCCAAGAGATCGCAAGAAACTCTGATTTCCTCCAAATAATTTCCTCTAAATTTCGAAGCTTGGCTTCGCAATTAGCTGTTGCCAAAAATTTCTAAGTTCCAAGCTTTTAGATGAGGATTTTAGCTCTTCAATTTGCTCCAAAGAACATATCCAGGATGGCCAGTGACTTGCAGAGTTAACCAAGAATCTTACACAAAATTGTGGAACTGTTTGCAATCATAACCACATGGCTTCAATGAAGATGAGTGGAGCTGTGGAGGGGGATGGAGGTATCAAGAAGAGGAGGGTGAGATGAGTGGAGTTCCAGAGCTGGGGCAGTGGAAGGTGTAACATTGCCTAGACAATTTTTTTTATGAACTCTTGCGCATGAAAGTGTTCTCACAATTGACAACTTGGCCAAGAGAAAACCTACCCATTATAAACAGATGTACTTCGTGCGAAACTGATCTTGAAATCACCCCCCACCTCTTCCTCTATTGTGGGTCTACCAAGAGAATTCGGGCCATAATCTGCAGCAACTCTAGATATTTGTTCCAACCTGGTAATGACCTCAATCACTTGTTCGACCAATAGAATAACAGAATCCTCCCTAAAAATAGCAAATGGATCTGGAACAAACTTCTTCTAGCAGTGATTTGGGTTGTTTGGACAGAAATAAACAATTGAATAATTAGAGGGAAAAAATCACAGGAGTTTCCTATCTGCGCAATAATTAAGCTCATGGTCATCCAATGGGCCAAAGCTTCGATTGTAACTGATCCTGAGCCCATCCCAGATCTGCTCCACCATTGGGATAATGTTACTAGGTAGCTAGTTTTTCTAGGCTTCTAGATATTTTCTTTTGCTCTCCGCATGTTTTAGTTCCCGTGTCTTTCAACAACAATAATTAATAATAATACTACTATGGAAAAGATCAGATCGTGATGCAATTAAAATAACAACAACAACAATAATAATAATAATAATAATAATAATAATAATAAACTAGGGAAAAGATCAGAACGTGATGAAATTATCAATGAACTCGTCTACTTTAATTTAATAACGCTTATAATGAGATCATCGGTAAAGACTTACAAAACGCTCACAAATTTTCATTATCAAGTTGATGTTTTCATAATATTTCAATATTAAACTGATGCTTTCATAATATAAACAGTATTTGAAGAATTTGTGTAGATGTCTATGCAGCTTATTAGCTAAGTTGTTACATGCAAGTTCAACTTTGATGGATAAAATAAATAAAACAGAAAAAATGAGACTTTAAATAATAAAAGATGTAATTGCTTTATGGTCAAAATATTAAAAACATTCCTTTTATATTATGTGGAGATAACTTCAAAATAATTTATGACTTTGTTCAACTTGGAAGAAACATTTCACCTGCAAAGGCGCTCATAAGCTCCCTCTTGGTACACAGCCATCATATCCATCAGCTCCAAGCCTGCTCGCTGGGGAAGGAACCTTCAATTAGTGAAGTTTAGGGTACAAAAACAATTTTCTTTTTCAGGGAACTCGAGGAATCAATATGAAAACGAAAAATGTAATTTACTTAATGAAGGGGTAAACTCTTTCCAAGGTCAAGGAAAAAGAAAGAGATTCCCCCACCTCACTATGATTATATCAAACATGACAGATATATCAAGTCATCATATATTCCCAATTTTCAATCACCCGCTAGAAAGAACTCTCACAAACTCAATTGCATGAACAAGGATCAACAAAAAATATTAATAACGCTAAATATGAGTATCATAACACAACTGTAGCTAAAGGAAAGGTGCAACATTATGCAGCGGTCTTTTGTTACTAGCTTTTTATTGTACATTTTGAATAATTTATCACTTTGATTTTAAATTAACCAGTCCAATCAATATTAATGAACCAGCCATTTAACAAAGTCTTCAGTATCTTCGTTATCGCCGGTATTACACAAATCAAAGCCACTTTTAGAAATAAAATGAGTGCAACTTCGTCATCGCCAGTATTACACAAAACAAAGCCACTTTTAGAAATAAAATGATTGATGGATTAACAATAACCTCCAGAAAACTAATTTATTACTCAGAGAAGGATGCAATGGGAGGCTGAGAAACAAATATAAAATAACATTAGAAACCTGCCTAGGAAAAGAAAATATTGCAAGTCCAAGAATGTCTTCCAACGAACTGCGAAATAAAATCATGAGTGAAACCCCCTAAATTCCCATAACACCAAAACAAAATACAACTCTTGATATCCACAATCACCCTATCCATCTCATACACATTCCATTTAGGGTTGCAACTTGAGGGGTTGGTCTAGGAGCTCAACCCAAAGTTTTGATAGAAGTCAACCCTTAGCCCACCCAACCCAAACTTAGGCCCAAGCATAGCAACCCAAGCCCAACCTGAGTTAGATTTTTCAGGCACAGGTTGCCTGAATTTCTCAAATAATTACTAAATTTTCTACAAAACATTTTGGATACCACTGACGTACTACATCTTGTGCACAAGCACAACCATTTTTTCACCCCAAAATTTGGATCTAAGATGAGAGGATTCCACCAATTCATTTCTGATCTGCATCATGTACCATAACGTAACACAGCTATCAATTGTTTATGTCAATATTTTACATTTAAATAATCTAGTATAAATTAGTTCATATGGACAATAATTTTATAAACTATTGAAAATTCTCTGGTAACTCGGGTATCCAAAACCCTGGCCAGGCTGGAAATTTTGAACCCATAGGCTGCCTAATTTCATATTTCTATGGTCCATGGGCCAAAAATTTTGGGTTGGGGTTTGCCCACCCAAGTTGCACCCCTAATTCCAAAGAAAGAGTGTTATGTTTTATTTCCACCAAATCCCCCTCAGAATGGCAAAAGGACTACGACTCCGTAGCTTTTTACCTTCAGAGGAAATTGACCCAATTCTCAATTCCCCAAGAAAGAAAGAAATCACTCACATCTAAATTTTTATGGCATGATAATAACCTGGGCAAAATAGAAGACCAAATTGAAAAAGAAAAAGGACATTAAACAAAAGGAGATCTATAGTTTCCTAGTCTGAGAAGGAAAGAGGACATATAGTATAAATGATGCTAGTTCTAGTTGTCTTGGGCTAAAATGGCTAAAATTTTATCAGAAATCCTAGTCCTCAAAAAGAAAGGCACTTTTCAGACCATGAGCTTCCTAAATAGATGCAGGTTACAAGACTTGCACATGGATTTGAGCTAATCACCGATTGAGTATATTTGCTTCCAATCGATATACGTTTGAAGGAATTTAAACGGATTCCAATCCTGTCCAAAAGCTTTCTTAGGGAATTCAAAGAGGTCGAATGATAGAATCAAGAAAAGCTAATTCATTTTTTTAGTAGGAAAGAATTCATTGCAAATCCACAAACCCATATGAAGGGCAATCAGGAAAAAACTGACTACAAAGGATCAACTCCTGACCTGACAGAGGCGAATCCAAAGCCCACAAGAGAGGTCTAAACCAAAACCTCCACCTCAAGAAAATATACAAAATATTTTTATTGTTGGGCTCATCACCCAACCTCATAGCATAAATCCCCACTTCTTTGTTCCATAAGTCACACCTCTCCATTGGATCTGATGTGAGGTCATGAAAGTTGAAAGAGTCGGCATTTGAATCCCAAATGTCCACATCACACAAACATCTTATAAGACCTCAATCACACCGACTTCCACAATGAATGATTCAGAGCAAGGCAAACCCTACAATGTGTACTAGTCCTCCAATTTGGTGATGGCTTTGTGCTTTTTTCTCCTTGATGCTTACTCCAAGAAGTTGATCGCCTCTTTCACAAGTGGATTATTTGTCGGCTCAATCGAGCTTTCCCCCTTCTCTTTCTTGTTATCTTGTTTCCATACCTTTCACCAAATATAACAATGTTGAAGGCCTTCTCCTCCGTGGATTTTTGAGTGACCTACATATTTCCTTTCTTTTGTAATAAGAATACCAATATTGTCCTTGATTCATCCTCCACAACCAACAACACAGTTTTTACGCAAAGACTTCCTAATAGCCGCAAAGACTTCCTAATAGCAGGAGTTTTTATGAGATCTGCTATAATTTCGCTATAAAAGGCACAAGAGTTGCGTGATTCCACACATACAAATGTTCCCTTTGGATGCCTTCCTAAATCCAAAAAATTGTAGGCACGGCACACACCATTACCTAATCTTGGGCTAGGTGACTTTCAGTAAATACATCACTCTCCTCGAAATTTGGGATGACATGCGTCTATGTCGTTATCTTCAGGTTGTCATGCTTTTCACATTAAAAGACAACATTAACTAACTAACCTAGCTACAATATAGAAAGTCTAAGATTCCACACGAATTTTTCAAAATCAACACATTCACAAAGCAAACACCAATACTTCATAAAGTCAAAAGAGAAGGTGACGAAGATAATAACAGCACCAGCAATGCACATCAAGTCAACAACTCCATCCTCACTATGCGTCTTCCATTATTCTCTCCTTCCTCAAACCAAACCGAACTGCTCAAATAAATGATGTATCTTCCAATAATTCCAACTAACCAAAGATAATCAAAACCGAGTCAAAACTTTCCTCAACCTCGAAATATGTTTTTTTGGAAAAACCTAAGGGGTGTTTGATTGCCAGGAAAATGAACTGATTCTACCTCAACCTTGTCCCCTGTGTCTCCTTTCATTTCTTCCTTGCCTTCTTCTTTCATCTTCTCTTCCTCTTCCCTGATTTCCACATTGTCTCCTATACTTTGTTTCATCCAAAAGTATCTAGATAGCCTTTTAGAACATTTGGATAACTCTCTAAAACCAACAAAACTTAAGAGTGTCTGATTGCCTAAATTTTCTATAGAACTATCTCTTGCATCTCAATGTGTCCGTCAAAAGAGTGATAAGTTCTTGTGTTTTTTTTTCCATGGACTTGATTCTTAGCTTCTGCCTTCCCTAGAAATTGGTTCTCAATTCTCAAGGCTCAGTAAACCATTTTAGAAAAAGGTACAGCCCAACGACATTTCATCTTCGGAAAGGTGAAACTCTCTTGACGCTTCGTTTTCTTCTTCAGGTGTTATGAGATTGAGAATTTTGATTTTATTAACTTTAGAGCAGAAGTTGTAGAGGGACTGGATCTAGGGAAATTTTGGGATTTTTTTTTTTTTTTTTGTTGTGGGGGAGATTTCTTTTGTCTGAAACCAAACCACCGGTTTTAGATATTGGGTGTAAATTTTGAGGAGGGTTTCATATAAAAACTAGAAATGTGATATAGTTTTTTTTGTTCTTTTTTAATTAAAATCAGTTTCTTGTGTAAATTCATTAATATTATTATTTATTTATTTTGATGAAATCAGAGATGTTACAGGGAAATTTTCGACAAGCAAACAACATGTAGCAATGAAAAACTATCTAGAGCCTTTTCTAGAATCAATCTCAGGAAAGATTTTCAATATGAGATTGCTTAGGCAATCAAAACAGAGATCGAGAACAAGCAACTCCAGAACTAGTGATGCTTCTCAACAAGCAAGCCAAATTTCAACAAGAAGACTAATGGAGATTGAAGCCCTAACCAATGCAAAACACAACTCTAAACATAAATAACAGTGAAGAAAGAATGATGAAAACGAAAGTTAACAATGAAAGTAAATGAAGAAATAAAGAAGAGAAACAAACTCGCAAACAGCAGTGGTGGGTCACCTACAGAAAAGACCCATAAACAAACCCCCTATACCAAATTAGAATTCCAATTCCAAATGACTAAAACTGCATATCAGAAATGCAAATACAAGAGATTTACGTAAAGGAAACATGGATCAACCTAAAGAATGTGGACTGAAATGCTCTAACAACTAATAACAAATAAACCCTAATAAGTAACACAATTTATTCTCTTTTTTAAATCAATAAAAGAGCAATATCATTTTTTTTATCAAGAAACACAATTTATTGTCAACAATATATACATAATCCAAGTGTATGAGTTTGCTTGAGAAGGTAAAAGTACCTGGTGATGTGTTCTGAGAAGTATCTTGCAGTTAGCATGAATATCTTGTACATGAGACAGTGCCTTGAAAAATTCTCGCTCAGTTCTTCTTCCCTCAGCGCATTTATCTACAAAATGACAGCATTTATCCAAAGTGAACTGCATTGAAGTATTAAATTATGTTCACACACATACAGCATAGTGTGTTCTGTATGTAAAACAAAGATTCAAGGTCTGAGCTACCTCTTCGTTAGAAAGTTGATAGTCTCTAAGAAAGCATGAAACTATCTCCTGGCGTTGAGTAGTGATCTCAAGGTCTTGTTTAAGCCTTTCAGTTGTATTGATGATATCTTCAGTACTTCCACTGCAACTGCTCAATGCCTTAGCAATCCTGAGGATTCACAAAATGTACAAATACATATTATTAACAAGAACACTCAAAATTTTAAATTATATAACAAGAACACTCAAAATTATACATATCTTCAGTTAAAATTTAAATTATATAACAAGAACACTCAAATTTTACTTGATTTTATTGTGTCAGACAGAGTGTTTTTCTCCTTGTCTAACAAGTTAGCATACTTTAAAAGAGTTTGTGCATTAAATATGAGTCCTCGTGTCTAGCCCTTGGACTGCTTTTCATTAAAAACAACTCTGGAGCACTGAATTGATCTTCCACCTAAATACCAAGCACGGAGGCACCCATATTTGCAAACAACCACTCTTACCCAAAACTTTCCTTTTCCCACACCATTATGAAACCAATATTTTGTCCAAAGAGCATATTTACAACGAACCCTTCAAAAAGCATGCTTCTAAACCCCAAAAATGTGCCAACTAACAAGTTTAAACTTTTGATATCCAAAATTACATTATCAATTATGTGTAATTTTTCCATTGTTTTCACATACCGATCTTACGAAAAACCAAAAATATTACTTTTCCGAGAATAAACACCACAGAAGAAAATTTAAATTTCTTGGGCAAAGCAGACCTCCATGACCCAAATCAACTTGCACACCTCTATCAATCACCAACGACTTTGCTCTACATGTTTGTTATGGAAGCTCGATTAGATAAAAAGAGTTATTGATGTAATCAAAGCTTAAGAGTATCAGTCTCCTAGGTATATCACACAGTGACTCATTTCAATGTCACGATTTCAAATGCTAAGCAAGCAATTCCGAGTCTCAGTGACACAATCGAACCCAGAGTCATCAAATTTTCTCAACAGAATTGAGAATTCATTTAAAATGCTGCAGGGTAATCTCCTAACAGAAAAAATATAGTCAAATTTCAGAATCAGATCAGAAATCGTAATTGAACACAACCCAAACATCGAAGAAAGCTTCCAATGACACCCATTACACAAAACAACCTGATTTACCATCAACAAACATGACCCAGATCATAGAATTTGAAAAGCAATTGAGATCTTACTTATCGCAGCACTCCTCCAAGGAATTGACTTCCTCTTCAACTCGATCCAAAGCCTAAACAAAACAAAAGGGGATCCAAAATCAGTAAATTAGACAAATGTAATGCGGCCCACACAGAATTTAATTCAAAGGGGTGTCGAAAGACCTGTTGGGCAGTTTCAGAAGCTTGAAGAAACTCTTGATTGATCGAAAGAGATCGCTTCTCGATGGTGGATCTGAGGTTCCTTCGAGACTGAAGTGTGTTGTCAGTGTAGAAGGATGAGAGAGTGTTGAGGGAAGCTAAGAGATCTGGTGAGTCTGTTCGTGACTCCAAGACCTTCTTCAGCTTCCTTGACAAACCGGGAGCTAAAGCTACCGCCATTTCTGGTTTGGGTCTTCCCTGTCTCTCGTTGCTTGCTCTGCTCTATTTGGTGAATCTCATGTTGAGTCCAGAACATGGGTCAGGAAAATACATGGGTCAATTTCCAACCCGACCCACAAATGCAATGTAACCCAGGGAATGTGATTTCGTGTTGCGAGTTAATTTCGTTATCTTGATTTCCAAGCGTAAAAAAAAATTAAGAATTTTGAAGATTCATGAAATATATAATAAATTTTGAAAATATGTTAAATATATGAAAAAAATATATGTAATTAAATACGAGTATGTCTATGAAGCCTTGTTTGGAGCAATCTTTTGTGCTTTTTTTTTTTTTTTTTTTTACCACTTTTCTTTAAAACAAAACCACAAACACTATTCACAAAAAGAGTAGGGTATCAAAAAACTCCAAAGAGGCACAAAAGAGCCCCAAAAAGACTCCCTAGACTTCGTGATTAAATAGATCTATTAAGAGTGAGGCTAGGGAACCAGAGATACACATAAACACTTTAGAGATTTTATCATTCTTTCAATATCACGCTACGTTACCATGGTTACAAAAACATGGTTTTATAGCAAATTGGATCTATTAAACACCAATAATTCTACGCAACCAGGGGTGCTGGCCAGGTTTGCGTAAGAAGTAGTTGCCATGCACATGCTTTGAGGAGAAATTGTAAAAATAAGTTTTGGAGGAGAGATTGAGGTGTTTTCACCACACAAACCAACTTCCAATTGTTTTTCTCTCCTCTCTCCCACCCCATCATAAACCCATCTAACCCACCTCCATACGCCAACCTCCCATCCTCACAAACAACCACAAAATTCAATGAAACATCCTTATGCCCAACTAAGTCGTATGTTATATCTTTCACTTCATCTTCTCGAAAATCAGTTGATGCGCGGATAATGAATTGTTGCAATTGTGTTTTGTTGTTGGTAGCTGCGTGAAGGAGCTTGAGGTTGTAGATATTCAGAAACTAATGAATAGCTGGAAGGAAGTGTATTTGATTTCAGCAAACTGGGGCTATTTATAGCCTTTACAAAAACAGAAGGGAAATAACTAACCACGCTTTACAAGCCTGTAACGTGGTGAAACAAAACAAACTCTATCCTCCCTGAAGAATAGATCCTCCTGGAGACTATGACTTATTAGCAGACTATTGAATGAAAACAATGACTACTTCAAACAGAAATATAACAAATTATATCTAACATTCCCTCCCTTAAGCTAATGCATCTGCATTTAGCTTATTTTAGTAACTTCAGTCACTCCAAGCATGCCACGAAGCTTCTCAAACTGCTCCAACTTTATTGGTTTTGTCATAATATCTGCAATTTGATCCTGAGAGTTGCAGTAGCTCAGCTCAACGACTCCATCACTCACCAAATCTCGTAGAAATGGAATCTTACATCAATATGTTTGCTTTTGCCATGAAACATCGGATTCTTAGACAATTGATTAGTGGAGCTGTTATCACACATAATCACAGTGCCATGTCTTCTCTTCAACTCCAAGTTTCTCCAACACCTTCTGAGCCAAACACATTGACAAGCACACAATGTTGTTGCTATATACTATGCTTCCGTAGTAGAAAGAGCAACCACTGATTGTTTATTTGAGGACCAAGAAACAACTCCAGACCCCAACATAAACACAAACCCAGAGGTACTTCTCCGATCGTCTAAGTCGCCGGCATAATCACTGTCTGTAAAGGCCATGAGTCTCAAACTGTTTTCTCCTTTCTTATAAAAGATCCCATGATCAGTTGTACCTTTAAGTACCTTAAATTATTTTTGCCGCAAGCCAGTGTGACATAGTGGGACTGGACATGAACCTGTTTATCAAATTAACACCATGCATTAAGTCAAGCGTAGTTACAGTCAAATACATGAGGCTTCCAACCACCTGCTTGAATAGGGTTTCATCAATTCTAACTCCACCCTCGTCCTTGGACAACTTTGTACCTGGCACAATTGGATTCTTCACTGCATTACTATCCCCCATACCAAACCTTGTCAACACTTCTCGTGCATACCTTCTCTGATAGATGAAAATTTCATTTGAACACTGTTTAACTTCTACTCCGATAAAATGTTTCATCCTCCCCAAGTCAGACATATCAAATTCCAACATCATTGAATTTTGAACTCATCACACATGGTTTTATCATTCCCAATGAAGATCAAGTCATCAACGTAAATACTTACTATTAATATTTTATCTCCTTTCGACTTTGTGAACAGTGAGTGTGTGCTCACTGGGACCATCTCTCAAAACCTTTGCGCACAAATAAGCCTCAATTCTGCTGTACCAAGCTCGCGGCACCTGTTTAAGGCCATATAATGCCTTCCTCGGCCCTATAGACTTTCTCTTCTTCTCCTTTATTTATGAATCCCTCAGGGTGTTGCACAAACACTTCCTCCTTGAGCTCCCCGTAAAGAAAAGCACTCTTCACATCGAATTGAAAAACCTCCCAACTGAATTGAGCAGCCATTACAAGTATCACACGGATGGTGTCCAAGTCTTGCCACTGGAGCGAACACTTCAGTGTAATCTACTCCATGGCGTTGTGCATATCCTTTTGCCACCATCCTTGCTTGAACTTCTCCACATCCCCATATTCGTTAAGCTTAGTTTTGAACACCACTTAACTCCAATAGGTTTGACTTCTTTAGGCAGCACAGTAAGTTCCCAAGTTTGGTTCCTCTCTATGGCTTCAATTTCTGCTGACATTGCTTCCCTCCATCGCTTGCTTTTCATTGCTTCTCCAAATGAAAACTGGATCATTCTCAGTCACCATCATCATTGCATTCAAGTTTTCTTCTTCAGATAATCCTTCCCCTGTTTCATAATCCGCCATCCAACCCGGTGTTCTTCTTTCTCGTACACCCCCTCCCTTCAGCCAAATTTCCACGTGTATTAGAGTTGGCTCATTTGGAGGTGACTCCTGTCGGACTGCTACTCGAACTGCCGGAACTGTTACTCGAATTGTTTTAAACCTGTGCCCACCATTTTCTTCTTCATTATGGTTATCCTTTCCATCACTTTTATCTTCATCTTCCCATTCTAATAATCTTGCTTGATTTATTCCTCTGTTGTGCCCCAGTCCCAACTTTCTTCTTCAAATACACACATCCTTACTGACGATGATCTTATTTGGAGACTGGATCATATAATCTCCACGCCTTGGACTCATCATGACTCCTAGGAAGACACATTTTCTGCTCTTATCATCCAACTTACTCCTCATTTGATCCGATACAATGATCATGTGCTACACATCTAAAAATTCGAAAATACTCCACCACTAGTTTATCACCACTCCGCGCCTCTTCTGGAGTCTGTCTTCAACTCATATTGTTGGACATCGATTCTGAATATGCACACAACCGTCTCACGACCTCGGACCAGAAGCTTTAGGAACTTGCTTTTCATTTAACATGGATCGAACAACATTCCATAATTGTCATGTTCTTCTTTCGGCACTCCGTTCTGCTAAGGAGTATAAGCTGCCATCAATTGTCTACTGATGCCCTGTGATTGACAAAACTCTCCAAACTCGTTCGAGGTGAACTCACCACCCCTATCTGTCCTCAAACAAGTTATGTATGCACCTATCTCCTTTTCAACACAAGCCTTATAATTTTTGAATGTAACAAAAGCTTCTGACTTCTCATGTAAGAAATAAACCCAAGTTTTACGAGTAAGACCATCGATAAAACTTAAGATGTACCTTTTGTCACTGTTCGAAGTTGGCTTGATAGGACCACATATATCCGAATGCACTTGCTGAAGTTGTTTTTACGCCCTCCACAAACTCCTCTTGGTACAAGCTCTCTATGTTGCTTGCCGGTTAAGCATGTAGTGCATATCTTATTTGGAGACTTCAGAGAGGGTAAACCAACCACCATTTTCTTGTAAGAAAGCGTTCTCAGTCCCTTGTGATTCAAGTGTCCAAAACGACAATGCCACATGTGAGCTTCGTTTTCCGATACAGCTTCAGCTCGTAAACACATAGAATTTTTCGGTGCCATATAAGCTAACAGATAAAACATTCTATTCCCACTCATATCAGTTTGCATAATCAACCCCTCCTAGGATGAAATACTTTGCAAGTTCCATCCATAATCAAAATGGCTAACCCCTTCTTTGAAGTTGTCCTATGCTTAATAGATTGTTCTTAAGCTCAGAAATATAATAAACATCAGATATTACCTGGGTTATGCCATTCAATTGCACCCTTATACTTCCGCTACCACTGCCATTCTCGTATCATTCCCAAGCTTCATTGTCCGACTGAAATCTTCTTCCAAATCCGATAACCATTATTTGTTTCCCGTCATATGATTACTACAGCCCGAGTAAAAAAACCACACCTCTTATCTCTTTGTTTGATGAAGCTTAAC
>QNQO01010198.1:0-88024 GCA_003290165.1 Berberis thunbergii
TGTTTGTCAAGTTTTAAAGTTGATGTTTGTTTGAGTTGCAGAGCTGGTTGTAGGTATTGGAAAAGTGCTGACACGGACCTGATAATAGTGGTCACTGTAAGTTTTCTGGTTATGATAGTTGTGAAAGTTTAGTCTTCCCAGTAAGGGTGGTGATAGTGGAAAGGTGGCAGAGTACAATGAGGCAGTAAAATGAGAGTAGTGGCAGTTATAGCATTAGAGTTGTAGATCTCGATTAAACAGTGAATGAGAGATAACCGTCAAAACACTTACCATTCCCACAGAAGGAAAGATGGATGCAGCTTTTGGGAGAATATTGAACCTTGGCGGAAAAAAAAAGTGAAACAACTTAGACAGCAAAAAGAGAACATTTTAAAACTACATAATCAAAAACATTTGCATGTATGGCATTGGACGCCTTCTCCTTTAGTTAAGTTGTTTCATGAAATTCATTTACAATTTTAGTTAAATACTTGATTCCCCTCCGCCATGCAGATGCAATCTTTTGGACTCCCTGAATGGTGAAACAAACAGCTTACCATGGTCCTGTGATTAAGTGGTTTTACTTGGAAGATTTCAGCTTAGCCAATTCAGATATCACATCCTTGACAGCTCTGCCTGTCCTGACCCGGTTTTCCTGAAGAAAGAAGAAACGAAAATAATGTGAGTTCTTGCAAAGAGAAGTACAATAGGAAAAAAGAGACCAAAAAGATTATTGTAATTATTACCCATTTGGAACTAAGAACATACATACTTATTAACCTATGTGAAGGACTAAAGTGTTAAACGTATTTAACATACAAGTCGGTAAATAATAATTTAGTAACATACCTCCTTGCCAAAGGAGTAAATTCCTGTCAAAGTATGCACACAAACAAGCATTTGTATTGCGGATATCAAACGAGCACACGAAAATACATAATGACTAAATGCATGCATGCATGCAACTAACTGCAGATTTCTACAATATTGGGAAAACCTCACATATATGACAAAACCATTAAGTCTTGGGGAAATGCACATTTAGGCAATAACCTTGAATTGCAAATTGGTATCTATGGCATTGACATATTCGTAAAACACATCGAGATGCAATACAAAATCTGTATCAATAATGCATACATTTTAACCATATTTGAATTTTTAATGCATCACATCTAATCCAATCCCACTTCTTATTTTATCTTTCCTTCATGTAATATATTTCTGTAAACACATCACAACAATCAAATGTTCCAATAGTCCGACTTTTAAACAATTTATTAATTGACAATTAGTAATATTAAACAATTATAAGAAAGAAACATATTTTCTGTAATATATTTCTGTAAACACATCACAACAATCAAATGTTCCAATAGTCCGACTTTTAAACAATTTATTAATTGACAATTAGTAAGATTAAACAATTATAAGAAAGAAAAATATTTTCTGTAATATATTTCTGTAAACACATCACAACAATCAAATGTTCCAATAGTCCGACTTTTAAACAATTTATTAATTGACAATTAGTAATATTAAACAATTATAAGAAAGAAAAATATTTTCTGTAATATATTTCTGTAAACACATCACAACAATCAAATGTTCCAATAGTCCGACTTTTAAACAATTTATTAATTGAAAATTAGTAAGATTAAACAATTATAAGAAAGAAAAATATTTTCTGTAATATATTTCTGTAAACACATCACAACAATCAAATGTTCCAATAGTCCGACTTTTAAACAATTTATTAATTGACAATTAGTAAGATTAAACAATTATAAGAAAGAAAAATATTTTACTAATACAATCGACAAACTAATTTACAGCAATCCAACAACATAAGGGCCATGGCACAAGGTAAACTTTTTTCCAAGGCTTAGACTACATACACACTAACCAAAAAAAAAATGATTCATACGCTATTTGAATATAAATTATAGAAAATCAATAATTGGAGATGAGAAACAAATGGAGGCTTAAATTTTGAAACTGTAATGTTGAGTTAGGTCAAATGATAAAAAATCTAAATTGTACAATAACACACCTTGGTATATGATAACTACTAAAGTGGTGGAAGAAAACGGTAGTAAGTAGGCTGTACCCAGATTTGAGGAATGGCAGAAACGTGCCCACATTATATGGATTCAACTGAAAACATTTGGAGAGGTTTTTAGTTGACTGAGGTGGCCATTTTTTTAATCAAATTGTTGTTGGGGGGTGGTGGGGCAATGATATAACCACACATGTACATACATAAGACATGCAACTGCACAGGAAATGCCTAATTGGAAGGGAAAAATTAAGGGGGGGGAGGGGACTGCCCCCTCTGGCGTGTATGTGGCTCCACCATTGTATACACACATGCTTGAATATTGAGCAACAATATATGGCAGAAAGGCGAATGTCTTACAAAAATTAGGATGTTTTTATGCAAATTAAGGGATTTTGGGTAATAACTTGTAAATATTACTAGTACTAAAAATTAAATTACTGAAATACATTTTTTTTAAATGACAGATGCTTTATGCAGATTCTACTATAGAGGTATATGCAGGTTCCCATGGTACGGCCAAAACACACACATACTTGAAAAAAATAAAAAAAAACAATGGCATAATACTAAGATAACAGAAACATAGTTTTCAGAATGACTTAACATTGCAGATTTATACATGAGCACACATAAACTTACGTTACCACATTTTATTTTTTTGATAGATAAAATATTTGTATAAAAAAAAAAAAAAAGAGAAGATAACTTATGATTACCTTCAAGGATGGCAATAAGAGCAAAGAGCTCATCATCAGTTTCAGGGCAAATGTTTCCCAATCAAGCATATCTGACAAGAGAAATGTGCAATCAGAAGAATTTCCTATATACTTGGAAATAAATCACTTTAGTTTAGCACAAACCTCATCATCAGAAATATGTGTCTTTTGAGCGTCCTATATTGAAAAGAGTAAGGTATAGGAAAAACAGTATGGAGAGAAAGTAATGAATCCATAAATTCATAAGGATTAAACTTCATGCATTAAGCACGGTGTTCAATAATACAGAACAAAGGATACTCTAGCACTCGCCTCACTGACTGAGTATTGGTATAGTAGCAACCAGATTGGGCATACTGAAGTCCTTTGTGAAATGCCCTGAAAAATGATAGAGAAGGAACTCAGTCTGCTATCGAAACTAAAGAAAACAAATACTCCATGGAAATGAATGATTTTAATGTGCTAGTATGTTCCTAACCCAGGTATTTTAATCATTGGATCTTCAGATAGTACGGTTAGATGGTCCTGGATTCCATGTAGAATAACTTCTGCCTCACAATCCATTAGGCAGCTAGCGTTTTTAGGAAGTTCTGAGAAGGTCAAACCGCAAACATGGCAAATAAAGTTAGCCTAGTTTCTGTGGTTTTTTTTTAATTAATTGACATATATTAGGCCAACTAACATGGTTATACCACAAAATAAAAACATATTTTAGAATGTATCATAAGACTTACATTAATCATGTTATTAATGCATCTATCAAAACCTTTGCTAATCTACATAACAGAAGTAGCCTATCCAATTAAGAGATTTCCAATTAAGGTATGTTGTAAATAAGGATCACTTGAACTTCTAAAGAGCCTACCGAAGTAAGTTACTTAATACAGCAAAGAGCAAGCTCACTAACCAAACAAATAAGTATTGCAATAATTTCACCATTCCAAGCAAGTATATGCACAAAATACCCCCCACTGAAATAATTGACAGGTTTATCCGCGCCATTATGCAATGACCTTCTCTGCTCTATGGATGCGTTGTATCAGGTATGATCAAATATGCTTTGAAAACCAACCAGACACAAAACAGGACACATTTACATTAAATATGGGCCCTGCTAAAAGGTTATTATTGTTGGCTTAAAGAGGTTCGGGCCACAATATGAAAAGCTTTTACCAAGAAGCACACACCCTTTTGAAGTTTTGCAAGTCGTAACCAACTGCAGCCAAACATTTGAGCAATTACATGATAAAAACAAAGTTTGACCAATGCACATTTCAAATCAACTTTAAGATTTTCTCGGTACTTGGTGACTGATATGCAACCGAAGCATATTAGTGAGGCACCCACCCCACAGAACAAAAGCCAGGAATAAAGCTGACAGGACGAGATTAAGCAGAGAAATACAAAATCTCCAACCCCTTTAACTTTATTAACATGCATCATGTTCAGGCCTAAACTTCTCTGCTCTTCCGAGCAAGTAGTCAAAATACATGGATTAACATATTCCCATGGCTTAGCTTTAATTAGATTGCACTTGTACTAAGTACTGACTATAAACTTAATTGGTATTGAATTGAGAAAACATAATAGATCCTCTCGCGTGCATAAATAAGAGCAACCACAATAAGCTCTCTGATATGTGAAAATGTGTAAATTTGCTCATCCAACCACCCACAATAAGCCCAAAATAAGGTGCAAATATACTCATTATTGTTAGTGGGTTTTCCAACCACACACAATAAGCCCGAAATAAGGTGCAAATTTGACAACCCACTGACAGGTTGTGTGAAGTTTTAGGCGCTATCTGAGATAGCGAGACAGTCTAACCCCATAAGAGAGAAGGATTCGAAGCGGTTAATAAACTGGTGTAGTTCTCACGCTATCTCAGGTAGAAGCAGCAACTAGGCTACTGAGGGTAAAAATGAGTGTGTCAAATAATAAATAAAAGCCCTGTTTGAGCTCTAAATAAAATTGGAGTACAACAAAAAATTCAAATATACACACCACAGTTTTAAGATCCAGACAACAGTTCCGCATAAATGAAGATTAAAAAAAAAAAAAAAGGTAAAGGCATAGCCAGAGCTTACCTGCTTGAATTTCAAACTTTGGAATGATTAATTCTTTTGACTCACTGCTTTTACCACCCGCAACCCCAGCCTTGTCCCCCTTTTCCACCTTTACCAAAATCTCCTACTATACAAAAAAAAAGGAATGATTAACATGAAAATAGTCAAGGAAAACCTTATGCCAGCAGAATTATCATTAAAAAACAATTTAAAAAATAAATGGAGAGAAAAGGGGAATTGTGAAAATGTTGAACCTTTCAAAACTGGAGTCTCAAATGACACTTTTGCACCAGATTTTCCCGAAACATTGGTATTAGGTCGTGGTGATTCTTCAAATCTAACCAAGAACAGATATAAAAAAGGTGCAAATAATGAAACGAATTCAAAGTAAATAGAACAAACAGACATGAACCTTCAGAATCTGATGACGAATCAAACAGAGATTTCCCTCCCTTCAAACTGTCATCTTTCCCTTTAACTGCAGCTATAGAAAGAGATAACATTAGTGTTAATTAAAATTAAACTTCAATCACTTCAGGCAGTAGACTGTAAAAACAAAATATGAGGAAAGAATTAACAATTAGAAGGGCTAGAGAGTTTCCTTTTAAGGCCATTCAAACATATTCTGATTCGTGAGTGTTGCACCATGAAGATAAAAAAAAAATTAGAAATGAATCAAGGGCTCATTTTCAGTGGAAATAGGTTTTCTCCTAGCAAAAGATAATATAACACCTAAAATTTTCCAAAGATTTTGAAGTCGACAAATATTTCTTTTATTTTTTCGTCATCCCACTGTCTCTTACAATGTAATTGTAACTAACCTAGAGCAGTAGCACGGTGAACCACCGAGTCGCAAAGGCCAGTTGTTAAGAAAAAATGAACTACAATTTTCTTCGTGTCAGGTGCACACCATACATAATAAGAATTGAGGACCATCACAATTTTGGGATCCTATTTGAAGAGAATAACAATGAACTAGAGCTCAAAAAATAAAATGAAGATGGGGAAAGGAAGATTAGAACAATAAATTAATTAAAAAACACATAAATAAACACTCAAACAAAAGGAAAACGAAAAACTTTTAAGCCTGACCCTGTTAACACTTCATCTCCTTATTGTTCTTCGTTTTGAGCCCTAGCTATCATTTTTTTTAGTGATAAGAACATCTCTAGACTCCAGTTGTAATCTCATCCTCAAAAAGTCAAACTTATAGCCTGAGTTGGGAATTAACTTTTAAGCTTTGGGATATCCTCTAATGACAAAGTGTTAGCACATAACTAAAAAAGTGTCATTTGAGACTCCAGTAATGCTCTGACTACACTGCTTTTCACACCCAAATATTCAAGCCTCCTAATAAAACCCTTCTTCCCAACCCCACACACACTGAAAGAAGTAAAAACTCATTTGTCGTTCCACAACTACAAATCAGAATAAAGATCATTACTTGTTCGGGTCGATGAGCAAAGCAAGTATTAAGTTCAAAGCCTTCCAAAAAAAAAAGTAATAAGTTCAAACCACTCACACCCACCTACTCCATTTCATCAAACAAAATCTCCCAATCTGGTCTTTAAAACTCTCTTATTTGACATGAAGAGAAAACGGGAATCTAATTCATTCAACACCCTTGGAAAAAAAAAAAAAAAACTCATAACCCCTAATTTCCTACTGCAAAACCCTGATTTCTGATGTTCCTGCAAGCCCCAACAAACCCTAATTTCCAAAAATTAAAACCCTCAATCGGGAACTACGAGATGATCAAGACCTAGATTCTTGTGTTTCAACAACTACATTGTGCAGATTTCATGTTATAAATATAGTCTTGCATCATGATCGATCAAAAAAAAAAAAAAAAACTATAGAGATCATCAGAAGAAGAAAAGATTATGGAAGCACCTGATTTTTTGGGTTTCCCTGCACGAGTTTTGGCTTTGGAAAACCCGTTCTGCCCTTTCTCCGCCATCTCTCTCTCTCTCTCTGTCACTCACTCCCGACTCACCTCACCACCCCAACTGTGTTTTACCAATTGCTGTGCGCGACACCTCATGGTTAGTGATGGTGACACGTTTTTATACACCACCAAGTAGAGAGTAGAGGCCAATGGATTGTTTTCGAGTGTCGAGTGAATCGAAAGAATCCAATGGTTGAAGATGCATCAACTGCAATTAAATTTGAGTGAGGCTAGGAAACTATGTTTTGTAAACATGTTTTGCAACCAGAATGATGTGGCATCGTTAGAGTGAAATTTTTACAACTTTGAGATACACATAAAATCTTTGGGGATTTTATCATTCTTACGAGATCATGACACGTCATCATGGTTGCCAAACATGGTTTCCTAGCATTATTCATTAAATTTTCCCCTACATCTTAAGTTTTTATTTCTACTACCGCTTATCTTTTAACTTCTTCAATTGATAATCTATCTTACAATTCGAATGGGCTTTTTATTGTTCATAAACAGTGTTAACTAAGTGTTTGTCCTATGTGGCATAAGTTATGCCTTAAGTAAAATGTGCAAACCCCGATGCTTGCTCTGACTCTTCACACTTCTCCTCCTATCTTTTCAGAAACCTCTATTCCACACAACTCCTTTTCTCTTCTCACGAACATACCTCTTTCACTCTCTCTATATTCTCTCATTCTCTTCCCTTTCCATCTTCTCTCAAACCCTTTCTCACTAACGTATTCCCTCCTTATGTGTGATGCATTATTCATTCAATAAAAATGAAGGAACACTTTCAGAACCTCCAAACAAACCAAACTCTCCTCAGAAATACAAATTTGAAAAGAGAAGTTGTTCACCTTTCAAGATTGTCTGATTCAAACCTCTTCTCTATTTCTTTATCTTATTCTCTTTTGAGTTTCATGTTTGTGTTTGTGTTTGTATTCATTTCACCACCCACCGTCGCCCTTCCCCTTTCCTTCCGCGATGCCTCCACCTCCATCAAACATTTGGGTTTAACATTTGAATGTAGGTCGTCCCCTCTCCTCACCAAGTTTCATTTTTTCATTGTTTATGCTTTAACACTCCACCATTATCAGATCAACCTCCACCAACAACCCTCATGCCCTCATCAGCGACCATTCCTCATCACCTGCAACTCATTCTAACAACTCTCAGAATCATGGAATTGTGAAGAAGGATGAGAAGAACAGGGAAGATGGGTCATGAGCAGTACTTACCCCCACCAAATCAGTTTTCGCATAGGTCCATTTAAGTTTTTTGATCGCTTGATGTGTCATAGTTGTTTTATCATTCACTCGATCACATTACAAAGCTTGATTGAGTGAAGAACTTGATTGTGGGAAGGGTAACTCTTTGTTTCTTGTGCTTCTAAAGCAACTCCCTCCTATATGTTTTTGTTTGCATTGTTATGGGCTTTTTAAATATTCCTAAAGAGCCCATGGTTAATTAGCCCTATAATTAAGAAATGTGTCATTTGTTAAATGATGGAGATTAAAGACATTTGGGATTTTATTTGAGAATAAATTTGAAAAAAATATCTCAATTTAAAAATCCCTTCACTTTAAATTCATCTTAAAAACACAAACTGGTGAAATATGAAGAAAAAAAAAGTGTGTGTGTGTTTTCGAATTCAAATTTCACTTCCCAAAATGATTTTCCAATTCTATTACATTTAGAAGAAAAATCAACAGGTGGGTGAACAATAAATTATAGCAACACACCATTTTTTCCTATAGCATCAAATGCATGACCCAATTAACAAGGTAAGGCGTGCCAGCACGCTACAAGTATAAAAGTGACATTGGCACGAGCAATACACTAGTCTATATGACAAATCAGACTCTCGAAGGCTCGTGTTTGAGGTTCAATTTACTCAAGTATAAGAATTTAACGGATCGTATTGAAATTAAAGCATCAATAGGGCATCGATTTGATTTTCATACCTAACATTTTGATATTTATTTATTTTTCTTCAATTATTGATAGTGGTGATTAGGCATATATGTATGAAGAATGAAAACTTAAGAGTAATCATGTTTTGACAAATTTTAAAATTTTATCGTGTCAATGGCACGGAAAATACCCTAATTATATATATATGATCATTCTTCAACTTACAATGGTGCTTTTGGATCTTGAGAATATAATTTAACAAATGACTCATTCAGATTCATAATCCATAATTCAGCAAATGATCCATTCCATGCAATTGTCGTACAAGGCCCTTTTTGGTGGTCACTTTGTGATATTGATTCAATAATGATTATGAAATGTTTTCCTGATATTCTTCCTTGGAGGCAGGCTTAAATATGGTCCAGATGCAAAGTCACTGATATTGTCTATCTCGTTATCATTTTTTTGTGCTATCGTTTCTCACCGTATGATCCATGAGTTTCAGCATTGGATTGGTGATCTCATACTAGCTATTTCGGTTGTCCTCATTGCCTTTGTGATTTCTCCCACCTTTTTTAATCTACATTTAGGGCTGCATGTACAAGTTTTTTGTTGTTTTACACCTAGTGGAGGAACCAGGATTTTAGTTCAGAGGGGATAAAATGACAAATAATTATTAGTTGATAATAATAGTTATCAAGAGCGGAACAATTTTTTTTTCCTATCCAAGCTAGTAACTAATAAAAAAATACAATATCGATAACCTTAGCAAGGGCAAAAACAATAATATATAATTAAAATCACAAAATAATTAAGATAAGTATCTAGTTAAAGCTTAAAAAATCTTTAAATTGTAAGATCCTAATACAATTTTATAGGAAAATAAAATAAAATAAAATAAAAGGTTTATGACAGCCTCAAAATTTGTATCAGTTGGCTAAGGGTATATATTTTCATTAAATTATATAGTTATTATTTTAGATATTAATTTCATTTTTTTTAGGTTTTATACCATTTGTGAACAAATAATTTTTTTTTAATGTTTGCAATTACATATAAAACTGCATTGAAAACAAAAAGTGGGGCATGTCACAAGATTGAAATAGTAACTGTCAATAGGCATAAAAAAAATCATACGCTCTAAGATGACCAAAAATAAGTTTTTATTAAGCTAAACAATTTTTTAATGTTAGCAATTACTAATAAAATTGCATTGAAAAAAAAAGGTGAGCTCCAAGAGTATCAAACTGGTTTACAAAAATATTAAACTTCTAACTACTACACCAAAAAAAAAATATTGAAATAGTAATTGTATTATACATTAACTACTTGATTTTTTGTAAAGCTAAATATTTATTAAAAATATTTTGAAAATTGAGGGGTAGCTGCCCCCTCCTATCCCCTTAGTAGATCCGCCCCTGTTTACATTGAAAAATCATCAAAGGACACCCAGTAAGAAGCTAGTAATTTACACTAGACTCAAGTTGACAACATTGATTAGATTGAAAATGGAAGCAATATTTTATTTGAATAGTTCAGGCTTCAGATTGGCAAGGACTTATTTTCATACAATTTATTGTCTGGTTATAACAAAGAGTTGACTAATGCGCTAATAATATGTGCAGATTATTCTTCTTCTCTTTCTTACTTGTGGAAGATATCCGGGCATTCTGGCTCGTAACCTTCAGCCAGCAAAACCAGAAGAAGAAGGTGATTATTCTAGTCTTTCGGTCTATGAAATTTGTTTCTACACCCTTAAACTATCATGGCCATCAAAGGCAGCCTAGCTAGTGTGCCATTTTGCAGTAAAACACAACTGCATCATGGGCAGACCATGTACGAGTACGTTGAGCTTTTATGAGGTTGTACAAAAAAGATTTTCAGTTGATAGTTTCTTGTTCTTTTGAATCAATAAAGGAAACCAGCGAATCAATAGAATTTAACATCTCAACTGTAAGATATCATTACAAAGGGCGAAGAAATTGCAATCAAAGAGTACAGGTATAAACTCGTTTATCAGAGATATCTTGGAACCATATTCATATAACAATTACACATGCTGCAAATCAGTTTACATTGCTAAACAGAAAATGTGAGTTACAATATCTTCAGCAGTTGTACCTCGAACACTAAGGGCTCGTTGACGTGAGATAAAAGGCTTCGACGAGGGCCAAACTGCAGCAAAGAAAAGTACAGAAGATGTTAGCATTCTCTTATTGTAGATATGCATCTACCCAATCTACTGAGAAATGTTTAACAAAAAGAACTAGAAGACCTCCTCAGGAATAGGTTGCAAATTTTCATTAATATATCCGACTGAAGGAGGTATGGATGCTCTCCGCTTCCCTTACAAACACAAAAAGGAAACACATCTTAGAACAAATAATCATAATAAAACATCTAAGTTTAGGGTGTCACAATGAATTTTCTTTCAATTGGAAAAGTTTCTCTATTACTTGATTCCTTGTAATTTAATCTTTGTGCAGAACCTTGTTCTTAAGTTTTGTATACCGGAAAAGCTCAAGGGCACTTTGGAAGTATGTTGAACAAGTCTGCACTTTTGTGAAATATGTTATTTGAAATAACTTACTTCTAAGTTTTATAATGGTTTATGTATTTGAATCATAAATTTATCCACTTTTTGCAAGTTGATTACTTGCTTCATAGATACCTGAATCGATCTGTTTCCAATTGAAAGTTTCGTCTAAAACTTGATAAGAAAAAAAAATGAATCTAATTTAATGCAGTTTATGAACTCATGGAACATGTACATGCATTCCACCTGCACTGGGCAGCTCAGATGGTGAGCTAAAACCACAATTCATGATCCATCCTTTCACCCAAGAGTAATCACGTTTGCAAATTTGAATAACGAGGAAAAAAGACAAAATGGTGCTTAGAATGAACTATAAATGTGTTTGAACAGTCATAAAAACTGTATCGAGAGCTTACCTCCTACTTTCATGCCAATCAAGACCTCCTTCAGACCTTGTATTATCTGCTCGATGTAGCATAATAAGAAATGATTAGTATACTATAGCATGTCATGAAGTGTACGTTGTGGTGTGTCAGCATGTGCACAGGCCTCCTTCGGACCTTGTCTGATCTGATTGAAGTAGTGTGTTACAAGACGATTAATATGCCATGGCATGTGGTCAAGTGTGCGTATGCAAGCAAAAGTTCCAGCTCCCCAAGCTAAATACTTGGATTTCTCCCAAAGATGCATTCTTTATTTTTGAAATTTCTATCTTGCAGGATCGATCACTTGGTACTGCAATCTTTTATATCCATGAAAAGGGTTACCACTAACAATATTGATTTCAAGAATAATATGAAGTCATCTTCCATATTCTGCATATCTTTATTTGCTTTTACTTCAAATGTCATGGCTAGATATAAACAAATGATGTTTGACCAATATACAGAAGATAAAGAAGCGAAAAAAAATAATTTCAGGGCCAATAATGTGACTTGTGAGAAATAAAACTAACCTGGTTGTCAACTAGAGGAAGTTTCACAGGTGTGCTTTCTCCACTGAATTGATCAACAGTGCTGCATTGAAATATGTAAAAGATTCACTGTAAGTTTTTTACATGCAAAATGAAGTAAGAGGAACAAGGCTTGAGAAAAATCTGAATGAGAGTTGTATGAACCGCTGAAGATCTATGCTTGAGCATAACTCTAAAGCTTGAAAATGTACCTGTGCACAAAATATCCATTGAAACGCCGGCAAACATAATTTAGTTCAACCAAGTCTCCCTCTTGAGCTTCTGGTCCATTCCCTTCAACAATGTCTTGAAATAGAAATGAAAAGAGTTGGTGAGATTTCAGCGTTAGACATACCCATATCTACCAAAGAACAGGGAGTAGCATCTAATTAGATTCCACGAAGAAGAACCAAAATAAACTAAATAAAACCTACAGTAGTTTAGCTACAGTTGAAAAGAAATTTAATTAATTTTCTTGATATGTTGAGTTGGATCCAGATATCATTTGCATGAACTAATACGACATGATGGATAATATCAAAAAAAATTTGAAAACTTTTCATCATGTATAAGATTGTTCTTTATTTAGACACTTAAATAGCACTTGCACCTTATTAGGTGCCGTGTAGTGGTTTCTCCAGGTAAATAAAACATAAATATGAAAATTAATTTTGGAGTTTTACCTTGAATTTTCACCCCACTAGGAAGCTTTACAGTCCTGGATGCTTCAAATTCCAAAAGGTCATTGCACATAAGAACTTGTAAACATATATCAAACTGAGGAAGTATATTATTCTTTCATTTTCCTTTAAAGCAATGTTAGTCGTGTCCCCTTAAATCCATTTTCCAAGTCCATTTCATTAGGCTCACTTGACTAAGAGAGCTAAGAGGGCACCACTCTATTTTGAGTGATCAAGCCCGCAAAATTTAGCGGGAGACAGCCAAAACTTGGATTTGTATGGAAGCACTTGAAATCCCATATGTTAGGGAAAAGATGGGGGGTTGTTGGTGGTGGTGGGGGAGGTGTTGTTAACGGACGACCATTGGAGGACTCTTCCCCTGTATTTTGGGGTTTTAAGATTTCCTAGTTCAAACGCTCTTAAAGGTCCATATAGCTATTAAAGCACTCAAGAACAATAAAAATAAAGACAAATTTCTTACCGGCCTATTTGAGATTCCTTCTCTAGCATTGGTGCCGCAATAGCAGGAGAAACATGTAAAATGACGGCATTGAATCCCATAGACTCCAAAATTAGCCTCCTTGGCACTCTGCAAACTGTTTGAGCACCATCACTAGTAATTGACGCTCCCTTAACCAAATCCTTTCGATGTTGCTGCTTCTCCACACAACTAATTCAAGCAAATGTACAATGTTGTTTTCAGCATACCATTATCCCCAACACCATTACTAGAATCATAAGTGAAAAATTAAAGTCCCAAATGCGAAATATTGATCTCCTATAGCCTTTTTATTCAACATAGTCCCCACAATTCCTTCTACACCAGATGATAAACTGCCTTAAAGTATTCAGAGTGATAAAAAAAATCCCACTATCCCTTTCGACTAAACCATCTAAACACATTGATTTTGATAACCATTTCAGTTTAATTTGTTGTGTATATCAATCACTTCCCAAAACAAATGAGTGTTGTAGATGAACTATACATAATAACTTCGTTATGAGAGCATAAATAAAAACAACAAATTTAATTGTATTATAAATGAAGATAAATTTTTTAAAAGAGAATAGATAATTACCTATGAGATCTGGAAGTGGGGGTGCATTTGAATCCAGTCAAAGGACAAGCTTCCATTCCCAGTGAGAAAGAGAGAGAGAGAGAGAGATTGAAGAACACAAGGCAAGGTTATGGATAAGGAACACAAACAAGTAAAAAAGTTACCAACTTTATAGAGATCCAAATAAGCCCATTGGGCTTTGACAACGCAACCCAGGCCCAAGTCAGAAGCGTACCAGATTCGTTATTATTAGCGTAGAATTTGGTTAAAGTGAGAGAGGAGGAATCAGTAATTTTCCGAAATTAGTGGAATTCTAAAAACATTTCTTCGAATCGAAGTCTCTAGAACCCTACATTTCACCCCTTATAAAAGCACAGTTAGGGCTCACTCCCAAAAACCATCTCTCAAAACCCTAGCCTCTCTTCGCGTCATTTGTCGATTTTTTTTTTTTTTTTTAGCGATTCAGAGAAGCTCGAGCGATCAAGAATGGCGGACACAGAGACGTTTGCTTTCCAAGCTGAGATCAACCAGCTTCTGAGCTTGATCATCAACACCTTTTACAGCAACAAGGAGATCTTCCTTCGTGAACTCATCAGCAATGCTTCCGATGTAAGTCTCACTCTTCTTCATTCTGCTTTGTTTTCAAGCCTTGTATAATCAAATCAATTTATGCTTGTTTTGTCTAAGATTGATCTGCAATACTTGACGATCCTTTGAAACAGTAATTTTGTTTGAGCCTTACTAGATCTTGTTAGGTTAAAAGTACGAGTCCTCTATAACATGTTGACGATTTGTAGATCTGACTAAGGAATGTGATTTCTCTAAAAATTTCAAAATTTCACGAAATATTTCTTTTTTTGAAATTTATTTCGAATTCTGAAATGTTTATTTTTCAATTCTCTAAATTTTACGTCAACGGAATATTTCTTAAAATCAACGTACCTGAATTACCTCGTAAACGAAATCACAGTCCTTTACTTTTCGTAAGGCTTCTTCTTTTGAAGCCTGATTAGTTGATTTAACTCTTATATACCTTGTAGTTTGAAGCATATCATGTCTACTTTTGTTAGATCTAGTAATAAATTACAAAAAAAAGACATTAAATTACTTGTGTGGTGTTTCATTGAGCGTCTGCGGGTTTTGATTTTGTTTTTTTTTTCTAAAAAAGTACTAGTGTACATGGCTGATTTTATGGAACTCTTTGTTGTATTTGCTTGATTGGAACGAGCTTAATCTATACTAGTGTGTTTTTAAGCTGTGTTTTTTACTCTAATTTGTAATTATTCGGGTGTTTGACTTGTTGATGTTATGATGATGTTGTAGGCTCTGGACAAAATTCGATTTGAGAGCTTGACTGACAAGAGCAAGCTCGATGGTCAACCCGAGCTATTCATTCACATTATTCCTGACAAGGCCAACAATACACTCTCCATTATCGACAGTGGGATCGGGATGACCAAGTCTGGTGAGCTAATTATTCCACTTCTTTGTGTGCCATTTAGTTGGTGTTGTAGAATTTAATCAGTTTTCTTACCTTTCTGCTTGTGGTTCTGCAGATTTGGTGAACAATCTTGGTACCATTGCTAGGTCTGGAACCAAGGAGTTCATGGAGGCTTTGGCAGCTGGTGCTGATGTTAGCATGATCGGACAGTTTGGTGTTGGGTTTTACTCTGCATATCTTGTTGCTGAGAAGGTGATTGTCACATCCAAGCATAATGATGATGAGCAGTATGTGTGGGAGTCCCAAGCTGGTGGGTCTTTCACTGTCACAAGGGACACCTCTGGTGAAGTCCTTGGAAGGGGTACAAAAATCACTCTTTACCTCAAGGAGGATCAGCTTGAGTACCTTGAGGAGCGCAGGCTTAAGGATTTGGTTAAAAAGCATTCTGAGTTCATTAGCTACCCCATCTCTTTGTGGACTGAGAAGACCACTGAGAAGGAGGTCTCTGATGATGAGGATGAGGAAGAGAAGAAGGATGAGGAGGGCAAAGTAGAGGAAGTTGATGAGGAGAAGGAAAAGGAAGAGAAGAAGAAGAAAAAGATCAAGGAGGTGTCTCATGAGTGGAATGTGATGAACAAGCAAAAGCCCATCTGGATGAGAAAGCCAGAGGAGATTACAAAGGAAGAGTATGCTGCTTTCTACAAGAGTCTCACCAATGACTGGGAGGAGCACTTGGCTGTCAAGCACTTCTCTGTTGAGGGTCAGCTTGAATTCAAGGCTGTCCTCTTCGTGCCCAAGAGGGCTCCATTCGATCTTTTTGACACCAGGAAGAAGCCAAACAACATCAAGCTCTATGTCCGCCGAGTCTTCATCATGGACAACTGTGAGGAGATTATCCCAGAGTACCTGAGCTTTGTGAAGGGTATTGTGGATTCTGAGGATCTTCCCCTCAATATTTCCAGAGAAATGTTGCAGCAGAACAAGATTCTCAAGGTCATCAGAAAGAACTTGGTGAAGAAGTGCATTGAGTTGATCTTTGAGATTGCTGAGAACAAGGAGGACTACAACAAGTTCTACGAGTCCTTCTCAAAGAATCTCAAGCTTGGAATCCATGAGGACTCAACCAATAAGGCCAAACTTGCCGAGTTACTCCGATACCACTCTACCAAGAGTGGAGATGAGTTGACCAGCTTGAAGGACTATGTGACCAGGATGAAGGAGGGCCAGAATGACATCTTCTACATCACTGGTGAAAGTAAGAAGGCTGTTGAAAACTCTCCCTTCTTGGAGAAGCTTAAGAAGAGGGGTTATGAGGTTCTGTACATGGTTGATGCCATTGATGAGTATGCTATTGGGCAGTTGAAGGAATTCGAGGGGAAGAAGTTGGTTTCTGCAACCAAGGAGGGTTTGAAATTGGATGAAACTGAAGATGAGAAGAAGAGGAAAGAAGCATTGAAGGAGCAGTTTGAAGGTCTCTGCAAGGTGATTAAGGATGTGTTGGGTGACAAGGTGGAGAAGGTAGTGGTTTCAGACCGCGTAGTAGACTCTCCTTGCTGTTTGGTCACTGGTGAGTATGGATGGACCGCTAACATGGAAAGGATCATGAAAGCTCAAGCTCTTAGAGACTCGAGCATGGCTGGATACATGTCAAGCAAGAAGACCATGGAGATCAACCCAGAGAACCCCATCATGGAGGAGCTCAGGAAGAGAGCTGATGCTGACAAAAATGACAAGTCTGTCAAGGACCTTGTGATGTTACTGTTCGAGACCTCTCTTCTCACTTCTGGGTTCAGTCTTGAGGACCCCAACACCTTTGGCAACCGCATCCACAGGATGTTGAAGTTGGGATTGAGCATTGACGAAGATGCTGGTGAGACTGAAGCTGATGCTGACATGCCTGCTCTGGAGGAAACTGATGCTGAGGGCAGCAAGATGGAGGAGGTTGATTAAGTATGCCAGTTTTTTAAATTATTCTTTAAAGCTTGGATGTCCTTAAATAGAATTACGGAATTTGAGATGGTATGGTTCTTAGACAATTAATGAGCCTTGATTTTGTATGATTAGGTTGTTTTCATGTTTCTGCAGTAGAGATTTCTAATATTAAGTATTAGCAGTTCATAGCATGATAGCAGTATATTTTAATACACACTTGTCTATGGCATCTTGAATTAAACGAGGGAGTGATGACTGCTCGTCTTTGTAGAGCGAAATGGTTAGCTTTGCTCCCCAATGCATTGACGGATTACTCTTATGTCAGTGATGATATATGCAACAGTTTGGTTTGCAATTGACATCAATGATTTTGAAACTACCTGTGCCACTACAGGATTTGTTGAGTGTAAAAGTGGTAAGTTCGTTTTACTACTGGTATGGAAGGACCCTATTGTATCTGATGGACCAGAAACATTTTGAAAGTCGTGTTCAAGTAGCTGGGAGAAGTAGTTCACGTGAAAGACTGCAATACCCTTATGCACCCATCTATAGAGTTGTCATTTCAATTTTTTTTTTTTCGTTTTTCAAAATGCTTCCTGCTTATACAGTGTTGTCTCATTTCATTTTTGTATTTTCTTTTTTTCCAAAAATAGTGCCACCCCTCTCAATCACAACTTGTATTTGTAAAAGACACGATCCAGAGGTTTCATTCTTCCTGCATATGCTAGTAGTACACCAGTTATCAGTATTTTCAGAAATACAAATATCATGGCAAAGAGAATACTCTTCATATTTGAGCTAATAATAATAACAGCATTCAGCCTAAAGACCAAGAAGCATACACAACCACATATTACATACAATTTTTTCATACCAAAAAGCAAACCGCACATCTACATTTTTACTTCCTCAGACAAGCACAAAACCAGAGAAGGCATAGGTGGGAGACAGACTCTGAGAAAGCCTAGGTCAGAACAACTGCAACTGGAGAAATGTTTGGATACCATTGGTCCATGTTGTACATTGTCTATCACTGAGAACAGAGGAATAATTTAAAACAGAAAAATCGCTAATTCCTGAACACTCAGTTTAACACTAGTGTTTCTTTTAGGGCTTTTACACCTAAGAATTTTTACACCAAGGAGATAGTGTGTCTGGAAAAGAAGCAAACAATAAGTGAAGATACTGCCAGCTCCGTATTCTAAGAGACCTCAGGTATCGTCCACTTGCGAGTGAAATACAAAGCTTGGAAATGTAGTGGTGATGTCCCTGTTCAAGGAATAAAGAAACCACCAGTGAGGGGCCAAAAAAATAAATGTGCGCTATTGCTGCTGAATACAGAAGAGTTGCTGAACCACCGGAATACAGAAATTCTAAGAAAGAGGGGTCTATGTTCACAGATGTAACAGGTGACATCTGAAATGGAACCCTATAATGACGATATGCCGATGATACACAAATTGAATGCAAGGAAAATACACAAATTGAATGTTCTGTAAATCATAGAACTTGACGTCAAATGAGGTGGCACACATTTCAGAATGTGTGCCTCGAGCAGCATGTCTCATGGCACCACATATGCATTAGAGTATAGACTCGGTAACTTGTTGAACAAAAACAGTTGGTTGCATTATGAAATTCATTATAAAGAAAATCGAACTCAAAAAAGAAAGAAGGCGCTATGCCCTATCAACAAGGCCGGCCCCAGGCATGGGCGACATGGGCAGCCGCTCAGAGCCCCCATTTCCCAGGGGGGCATATTTTTTAATAATATATATATATATATCCTCAAAATTAATAATGGGTTGGGATCCGGAGACATAGATTCATAACCCAAATCCACACCCAATTTATATGCTAGATCTAAATCTATCTAATGGTTGAGATTTTGTAATAACTTTGCTTGTGATATTTTCCTAAACAAATTGATTCAAAATTTCAAATTTAAATACAATCTTCCACTAAAATACCTAGTAAGTTGACTTAAGATATTTTCCTAAATAGATTGATTCAAAGCTAGATATGGTTTTCCAACTAAAATAGAAATTAATCTTAGCAATCTTTTAGAAAAATATCTCAAATCAATTTCACTGCTTCTTAATCTCAACCGTTAAATAGATTTAGATCTAAAGGCCTATAAATTGGGTGTGGATTTGGGTCAGTAAACGACTAATGAGTGTGACTCTTCTTCTCCACGCCATCCGCTTCTCCTCTTCTTTATTCTCTCTAATTCTAAACGACTAAACCTTGCTCTGATTTGATAAATTCAACTTCTTCTATTCTGTGATTTGTAAAGAAAGTCATTTGTCTTTGTGGATTTGAATAGAGTTGACGTGCTAAGCTTTTTGAAGCATGATAATCTTTATAATATTTATGCAAAAGATTTAGTTTTAGAATTAAAAGTTTTGTGTAGCATCTTACCCGAAGAAGTAAAAAAACCTATTGAAGTGTTAAATCATTTGCAAACAATGGATGGTGGTTTTCCAAATGTCTGGGTCGCGTATAGAATATTGTTGACTATTCCAGTAACAGGAGCCTCCGCTGAGAGAAGTTTTTCAAAATTGAAGTTGATAAAATCGTATCTTTGGCCCACCATGTCATAAGAAAGATTAAATGGGTTGGCTATGACGTCTATTGAAAGTGATTTGGCAGAAAAAATTGATTACAACAATATAATTAGTTATTTTTAAGGATGCATGGATACAGACACGCGCGTCGTGTTGGTCGTGTCGGACACTGACACAACACGTCGACTCAGCAATTTTCCAAAAACTAGGGCTCGGGGACACGTCGACACGTATATATATTTTTAATAGGTTATATAAATATAAATAATAATCTAATAAAGCGTCTTCCTAGAGTGTCTTGAAGAAGATGATGTTGCAAGAAAAAAAATTAAAGTAGAGAAAAAAATATAGTAGAGAAGAAGTAGAGGAGAAAAGAAACAAATGAGAGAAAAATAAGAAGCATAGACTACCTCTATGATTTAGTGGTTTCAGTCATATTTGTCTTAAATCGCAATTGAAATAGTCATTCATTTCAGATGGATCAACAACTATTATATTACGTGGTTATTTGCAAACATCTAAAAGTAAAAAATAAAACAAAGTTGGTTTTCGAGTCTTGACTATGTGTCTGATACCTGCCGACACGTTGACCAAGTGTCTGACATGTGTCGGAGGTGTGTCGAGTGAGTGTCGTGTGTCGGATACGTGTCGGACACAGATACGACAAGATTTTTAAGAGTCCGTGCTTCCACGCATCTCAAAATGCTAGAAGAGTCATCATTTTCTGGATGGTCATCATTTGAGTCTGGCATGCAACACATGAATTGAATTTAGAAGAACGACCGTGATAAAGCTTTTTCATTTAGCTCTCATTTCAAACTTAAAATGATGAGAATCTTCCAAAGGATACCTTTGTTAACATTCCAGTAAAAGTGGCGAGCAAGAAAGGAATACAAACTAGAATCTCCTTTTAATGGTTAGTGGCACGGAATAGAGCTCCTTCTAAGAAGTATTGATTCACAAGGATATGCAAGTGGATTGATCGGAATTGAATTGTGTTATGTGCAGTTGGGGTTCAGAAAGCTCTACTCACCTTTTTTCCATTGTCCTTGGGCGAGAGATGTATCACTTTGCAGCTTTGTTTAAGTTGATATGGATTGCTCTCGAGTCAGTTAAATCTCTATTTAAGGGTTGGAAATCACATGCATATTTCTCATCCAAAAATTTAACTTAGAAATGTTTGCCCTATGCTATTTGTTGGTGTTAGCATGTAGGGAGGGAGTGAAATACAAGGATTTTCACGGGTAAGCGTAGAAACCATAGGGAAGTGTTGTCTTGCCATGGTGTTGGGCAACGATAGATCCATCCTTCAATGGGATGCTCTTTGACTCTTTTTTCATAAATTGGGAAAGTGTAATGTTGGGGCCTTAACTTCTTTAGGCTGCCCTTCCTTGTATCCCTTCTCCTTTCCTTCCTTCGATTATTTTTATTAAAAAAAACCATATCACCCAATCTCTTTGCAACCTTTGACTAAAATTTTCAGATTACTAAAAAACCGAGTTCTTCTGACATAATGGAGTTATGACTTGTGGCCATTCCTCATTTGAAACATGGTGTATAAGATTGTTAAAAATGCAATATTGCAATCATAAATGTCGTATCGCGATTCTATCAATACTCTACCAATTACTTGAACACTAGAAGCTTACTTGAGGTATTGGAGGGTCATATTTTTCAGTAGTGATGGATGACGCAAAACAAGGCTCCGCCACTCTTCCTTATCGATCTTCCCATCGTGCTTTGTATCAGCTTCTTCAAATGTCTGTACATCAACAGAAAAAGAATATGCATCAATATAAAATGCCTCTTTAAATTTCCAAGCAATCAGCGTGAGCGTTGTATAACATAATTTGTTCAATAAATATCTTCAAATCTTAGAATAAACTACAAAAGAAAATTTACTTTAATTCCGGTTCAAAAGAAGCATATTCCAAAAGAGAATTTCACCAATAGAATACTTTACACACGCCTCTTCCAAGTAGCGATAGGAGCCATGCACTTGTAAACAGGATACCAGAATGAGACCAGCCTTTTAACTCTCACAAGGCAGAGCCGCAGAAGCTATCAGTTATTTTTTTTGGGGGTTATTTATGGTGAAACACCTTTAAAATATTTGTTATATCAAGGTGAGTTCAAAACAAGCTATTACATCAGGAAATATCAACAACAATAAAAGCGTTATTGTTGCGAGATGAACTATTCCCAACCGATCAAGAAGTGCTTAATGAATAATTCTCGTCCCGTAGAGGTTGGATTCCGCTGCAGCCAACTCAGTTTCCACCCAAAAAAGCATGTAAGTCTAGAAATTGTCTTCTTTGTGTATGTTGCCAAACTAGGTTTTAAGCAGCAGAAGCAGAATGATTAACTTAACTAATCAAGCAATAACACAGCTCCGAAAATAAGAAAAGGAGCATAACAAAACTGAACCCTAATAGTATGGGCCTCAAGCAGGTACGGAGCCACGTGGGGGCAAGTGGGGGCACCTGCCCCCACTGACTTTTGAGAGAGAAAAAAAAATTTATGCATACCCCCAAATCCCTAGGTTGCAGGTTCTCTTCACCTTTTTCTATGCTGAAAAGCTCTTCACCTTTTCTTCACTTCACCTTTTTTTTTATGTTGAAAAGCTCTTCACCTTCTTCATCTTCGTACTTTGTGTTCAATTTCAATACTCTGGAACTGGAAGACTGGAACCCAAGTTGCAGGTTGCAGCCTTGCAGGTTCGTCTTCTTCTCTTTGTGATTTTGATGATCAGAGGCCAATATGGATCATCAATGGTTTGATTGAGTATGTTTAAGAATGAAAATATGTCCCACTTGACAATCTGACTTTTATGTTTTATTGTATGTTTGCATAGTTTTCTTATGGTATTTTGGTAACTGATTAAACAAGTGAGAGAGTCATTTGAGAATTTGTGTCTAATGGTTTTTTTAGGAGTGTTTTGGTTGTGGGTTTGAAGAAGAAGGGGAGTCCATTTCGTAATTTCTTTGTGTGATATAATTCTGACATGGGTTTGATTGAGTATGACTATATGATGTGGAGAAGGTAATCCCATTTAAGAAATTGTATGGTTTCATCATTCAAAGTTCTCACCGATCAACTCGATCCTTGAGCTTCAACAAGAACTTCTCATTATCCTCCTCAGCAACTCTGATCAACTTCTCTAGTAAAAGTTTCTTCTCTTGAAACCCAAGATTGTTGATATCGATTTCTCTAGGCAGACCTTGTTCGACACTTAGAATACCTTTCTTCATTCGATTGTAAGTGGGAAGCTTCTCCAATGCAGCCCATTTGAGGGCTTCTTCATCATCCTCATCCCTAGCAGATCTAGAGAACGCTTCAGCAGTGCTGTTTCTCCAAGTAGAACCATTTCTTACTAAACTACCAACTCTGTGAAGATCAGCACTATCCATCACGTGAAACACTCCAAAACAGCAGAGTTTATTGAAAACCCAACAAAAATCAGTTTCAACTCTTTTTTCAATTCAAGACCTTGAGAGGTTGTAGAAGAAAACCCAGAGTTTATTTTTTCAGATTATGGACGAGCTTGAGAGGTTTAAGAATATGAATGTAGGAAATGAGTTTGTGATATGTTTCTGTGTGTTTGGATCTCTGCCTTCATTTGAATGAGAGAAAATGGGGTGTGTTATATAGTGTTTTCCAAAGTCAAGCATTTCATGTTTTCTTATTGAAAGACATGTTTTAACATTAGTGTTTTCGCCAAGAAGCATTATTATAATAATTGATTGAACTGCTTGTGTGTCAATTGCAGCTTTGAAAATCTTCAATTTTGGGCGTTTTATTATTGGTGGCGATACTTCTATTGTGGTGCTTCATTAATAGAGGTATATTGATTTGTTATTTTGGAAATATGTATGATTTATTACATGGTTCATTACATGGAAATATGGTTTTAGTTTATTCATTTAAAGTTTTAGAATATATAAATATATAGAATGCATTCTTATATAATCTTTGTTTTATTTCAGTTATGGATAAGTTTTTAAAAAGAAAGTCAGTAAGTGATTTACCACCTCCAGCACAAAATAAAGATGATCATAATTTATCAGAACCAATCTCAAAGAAAAGTCATTTAGAGGTTGACCTATCAAATCTTCCAACTGATCCTGGTTTAAGAATTCGCATTTCTGATTACCATCCGAATGATCAAGAGGTTGTTAGAAGAGCTTATTTGCAAAAGGGTCCATGTCAGCCAATAAACTAAACATTCCCACAAAAAAAATAGGAGGTACGCTACGTCGTTTTAATGTAGCTTGGTTTACGGAGTATAAGAGTTGGTTGGAGTATAGCATAACAAAGGATGCTGCCTTTTGTCTCCATTGTTATCTTTTTTAGAAGTGTCGGAACCGAAGAACAAGGGGGTGGTGATTGTTTTGTTGGTGAAGGATTCAGTAATTGGAAAAGAAAAAAAAAAAAGACTTACAACTCATGTAGGAAAGCCTAATAGTTTGCATACTCAAGCTTATATGAAGAGTCAAAGTTTAATGAATCAAAAACATCATATCCAATCATTTTTATCTAAACAATCAGATGCAGAGAAAACGGAATACCGGGTTCGTTTATCAGCTTCAATTGATTGCATTCGGTTTCTTCTGCGACAAGGGTTAGCTTTTCGTGGTGATGATGAATCAATAAATTCAATTAAGCATGGAAATTTTTTGGAGCTTTTACAATATACAACTAATCACAATGAAGTGATCAAGAGCGTGGTTCTAAAAAATGCTCCAGAGAACCACAGACTCACTGCACCTGATATTCAAAAAGATATTACACGTGCAGCTGCATGTGAGACCACTCTTGCTATACTCAAAGATCTTGGAGATGCATTATTTGCCGTTTTAATTGATGAGTCTCGTGATGTAGCAGTTAAAGAGCAAATGGTTGTTGTCTTGCGCTATGTGAACAAGAAAGGATGTATAGTTGAACGTTTCCTTGGAATTATGCATGTTACTGAAACAAAGGCAATTTCACTCAAGACAGCACTTGTAAAAATGTTTTCTGATCATAAGTTGAATATAACGAGGTTACGTGGCCAAGGTTATGATGGGGCGAGCAATATGCAAGGCGAATTTAACGGACTTAAATCTTTGATTCTCAAGAAAAACAAGTCTGCATTTTATGTACATTGTTTTGCGCATCAGCTTCAGTTAGCGCTTGTACATGTTGCAAAGAATCATCCTCAGGTTGCTTTACTCTTCAACTTGGTTTCAAGTGCGGTGAACATTGTTGCACCCTCATGCAAGCGTCAGGAAATTTTTCGAGACAAACAAGCTGTTAAAATTCTTGAAAAGCTCAATAGTAGCGAACTATCAAGTGGTCAAGGGTTGAATCAAGAAACCAATCTCAAACGACCTGGTGATACACGTTGGGGGTCTTACTATAAAACCTTAATAAGTTTGCTTCTTTATTTTTCTTCAGTAATTGATGTGCTCCAAATTGTTGTGAAACATGGTTTAAACTCAGACCAAAAGGGAGAAGCATATGCTTTATTAGATTCTATACAATCTTTTGAGTTCATCTTCAATTTGCACTTAATGAAGGATAAATTGGCGATAACCTGGGATTTGTCAATAGCATTACAAAGAAAAGATCAAGATATTGTCAATGCGATGACCTTAGTTAAAATTTCCAAACAACGATTGCAAATGATGAGGGAAGATGGATGGAATATACTTGTGGACAATGTTGCTTCATTTTGTGCAAAACACGATATTGTTGTTCTTGAGATGGATGATACATTTATACAACGAGGAAGATCACGACGCAATACTGAAAAATTAACCAACCTATATCATTATCGAGTTGAATTATTCTATACTAGCATAGATATGCAACTCCAAGAGCTAAATAACCACTTTGATGAGGTGAACACCGAATTGCTTCTTTGTATGGCATGCTTAAATCCAAGTGATTCTTTTTCAGCCTTTGATAGTCAGCTTTTGATTCGGCTCGCTCAATTTTATCCAGCTGATTTTTCAAATGTTGGTCTTATGGTACTTCATGATCAATTGGAAACTTATGTTATTGATATGCGTTCCAACAATGAATTTTCAAATGTCAATGGACTCAGCGGTTTAGCTAAGAAGATGGTTGAGACTAAGAAGGAATTTGTCTATCCCCTGGTTTATTTACTCATAACATTGTCACTCATCCTACCAGTTGCCACCGCTTCAGTTGAGAGAGCATTTTCTGCTATGAATATAGTGAAGAATCGGTTACGAAATCGAATGGGAGATGATTGGATAAATGATTGTTTAGTTACGTATATTGAAAAGGAAGTTTTTGATGGCATTGACAACGAAGCAATCATGAAACGATTTAGGGTATGAAAGCGCGTCGAAGCCAGTTGTAATATTTTTTTATTCTAACTGGGGAGGGGGAGTTTTTTGGTTTTCATGGATGTAGATATGTAAAAGTTCAAATTATAGAACTCTATTTTTGTATATCCAAAGTGGTCTTCATCCTTTTTTTGAATGAAAATCTTTTATTAGATTAGATGAAGTTTTGTATAGTCATTTATGCCTTGTTCAAGTTATATATATATATTTATGTTAAAGTAACTAATTTTTATATTATATTTATCATATTTAATTAATTATGACATCACTCCGCCCCCCCTCAACAAAAATCCTGGCTCCGTCACTGGTCTCAAGTTACATGAAGCTTAACCAGGAAGACCAATAAAATGCATAAACTGAATGGAATGAACAAGAAATCCCCAGCTGTCAGAAATACTTGTATTGTAAGAAGACATCTAATTGAGAATCAACCAAATTAAAGGAGTACCTTATCAATGATGCTCTCTATCACATCATCCGAAAGATTCATTCCAGATTCAGCAAGTGTAGCTACTACCATTTGCTTCACCTAAATATAGGGAAGTCATAAAGTCAAGTTCAATTGCAATAATATACCATGAAGATGAATCTTTTAGATAAAAGATGTGGAAGACAGTGTAATGATTTCTGCAATGGATTTGAACCATCTCCTTCAAATCTCATACTCTTAAATGAAAAAAAAAGTTGCTTTTACCAGAATCATGTTGATTAGATTTCTAGCACTAGAAGAAGAAATCAACAGCAATGACGTGAATTTAGACAGTCGTTGAAGCATTCCAATAGTGGCTGATGTAAATAGCCACTCGTGTAGAGGGTTGAACACGGCGATATGCAACATATTAGGTATGTTTCTTCTCATTCCTCTTCCATCCATCTCTACATTCTCTTTGTTCTACAGTGCAAAAGTTGTCGTCCCATACATTAATATTGTGCAATACAATATGAATCATATCATGTGATGCGATGGGATAGCAATTGTGGACCATATTTGTGTGTATGCGCACTGTTTTGTATTTTGGGGCACACAAACGAGTCTCACCTCACACTGCCTCGAGCTTGTCACTCAAGCCTCATCCTCTGATGCCAAGGCCTTTGGAAGAAGACACCTCTATGTAATGCCTCGAGACCATTGAATGCACCACGTCTATATGAGTATGCCTTATGCACCTTTTAACACATTGGTATAGACATGCATAACCAACACTTAATTGGTCCGATTTGCATACGAAAGTTGCCATGATTTTCTGTCCCTTAAAAAGTTATCTTATACTTGACTGGTACACTTGGCAATGGTGTCGTCAAGAGATTATATGCCTTCCTAGGTACATACTTTTCTAATTCAGATGGTGGATCTGAGAATGATATATCTCATATATAGTTCCTATAGCTAAAGGTTAAAATACTCTGTTTCTTCTTAAGAAATTATGAAGTCCTAGGAAATTTTCACAAGCTCAGATTGCAAGTTAACAGCTTAAGGCAAAAACTCACCCCCCTAGTGACAGAAAAATTTACTGTGTAGAATTACTTTAAGGGTGTGTTTGGTTGGATGAATCATATTTAAAGCTAAATTGAAATATCTTATATCACTCATCATCCACCGTTAGATCTTGCGATCAATGGTGGAAATGAAAGTCTCATGAACATAGGAATCACGCTCCTTGCTCCTCCAAAGCATGTGATTTTCATATTCATGGACTTCCATTCCCACCACTGGTCACAAAATCTAATAGTGGATTGGTGAGTGAACTTCAAATTAGCTTAGATGTAGGTGGTCCCCTCATAGATTCCCTTGGAATAGGATTCCATGCAACCAAACACATCCTAAGAGGAAAAAAAATGTTGATCTATTGACAACTTTTGTCAAGGACCTTTTAATGATATCGGTATCCCCATTAATGACATTTTCATCAAAGTTGTAGAAACTATATATTTTAGGATAGCATTCATATTCAATTATTGTGCAAACTGAGCTTCCACCATTATTTCTAAGACGTCACTTCCTATCAAAGTTTATTATATTTTGACATTCTATATGCATGAGAATGTTAAAGAACCCATGTGTTGGATTCATCTACATTCTTATTATAGATGATTAAACCAACTCCCAAAGTTGCATATGACCCTCTCTCCACGAGTACCCTGCCTCTTTTTGACAGGCGCATCTAGTTAAAGTATGAAAATTTTGGCATTGAGGTGAAGTGGTGAACATTAAAATCTATAAACAAAGTGCCTGGATATCTACAAGATACATTGAAGAAATTTACTGCATTAATAGAGTAACTCTTTCATACCAGTAGAACATTAATAGAGTAACTCTTTCAAACCAGTAGAACTCTCCTTTTCTTTTTTTTACCATCAGAAGTTAAATTCTGTCCCATGGATATATACAGTACACTATCAAGTATCAACTACTCATCAGATATTATTTAAAGAGAGTGATAATTACCTCTTCTCTCAATGAACCCTTGCTGCATTAATAGAGTAACTCTTTCATACCAGTAGAACATTAATAGAGTAACTCTTTCAAACCAGTAGAACTCTCCTTTTCTTTTTTTTACCATCTGAAGTTAAATTCTGTCCCATGGATATATACAGTATACTATCAAGTATCAACTACTCATCAGATATTATTTAAAGAGAGTGATAATTACCTCTTGTCTCTCAATGAACCCTTGCTGCTTAAGATCATACAGTTGAAAAGAAACTGCAAGCAGACAATGATGAATTATAACTTAGCAACAGAACTATACAGGAGCACGTGAATTGGATAACAAGATAAGCTGTAGTCTGAAATAAGCAACTCATGAACCCCATTGGTTTTTAGCTCTTTAGTTGGCATTTGAGTTGTATAATTCCAACAAATTAAGTAAAACCGGCCACCTAAACGATACTTGAATTTTATGAAGATTGTTTCAACTTACAATCAATTTTATCATCGACTGGAGCATTTGGATGAAAGACTGAGAGAGCCCGTGCAAACTCTTCAAAACCTAATATTCCATTGTGTTTTGTGTCAAACAAGTCGAATACCTGGAAATTTGAAGCAGAAGAAACATTCAAACGAAAATATATCTGAAATTCCTTTTTCAGGGGGTCGGTAAACATAAATTTCGTTAATAAACCACAAGAAGACTGAGATAGCCTACTAAAGAAAAATTACATATCAATCAACTTATTCCAATTCACAAAAGATCATCAAAACAATCACCCTAATTCCAAAAATTACAACTCTCCGTGACCACTCGGTCTCCCTCATCAGTGATCTGAAATCTATTCGGCTCCAACCAAATAGCCCAAAGAGTGGCAAAGGGAAAAGCATTAGAGCTTCCACCTTTGGGATTCCTTAAAATCCCATTGTAACAAGGCATGTTGACTAAAAATGGAAGTTTATCTTCGCTATATAATTCTTAAGGAAATTTTTGGAATTTATGGTGTCGCCATCTATTAGCAAGGATAGAATCTCACAAATAACTAGAACTGGAAACCAGACCAGCTTTATTGGAGCCTTAATGGGTCAGGTTTAGGAAGTCCTAAATGGGAATCGAGGTGGGTATGGTAATTGCATACGAAGCCTGAGTCTGGTTTGGTCCCACGTAAGGGTGTTTGATGCAGGTGCACATGCTTAGCACGCCCAGGATGTATTGGACACTTTTAGGCCTTCGGGTATTTTAGTCTTTTCCTTGTTTTGTTTTCGTATTTAAGTTAAAGAACCCTAGTAGGTTTTGATGATCATAGTTGTTATCGTAATAACCCTGCAGCTGTTGTTCTCTTTCTCATAGAACAAACACTAGTTTTTGCTAGTTTATTGATATTCCAAGCATCTTTGTTTACAAGATCAATTGGTTTCAGCTTATTTATTTAATTGCAAACCTAATCTCTTGTCTCGGCGGATTACTTGCATCAGGGTTCCACCCCTCCCCGCACCTATTCATGTACTATTCATAAGATTATAAGTATTAAATGTGAAAGTGAAACCATTATCACAAACAGCACCTATTCATGTACTATTCATAAGATTATAAGTATTAAATGTGAAACCATTATCACAAACAAATAGCTTGCCCACTGGTGGTTTTTGTCTCAACTTGGAAAAAACTTTAAAGTTTTTAACATTTAAAAAAATAAACAAATAAAGTCATTTGATCACTTTTAGGGCAGCTGCAGGGAGGGGATTAACAGGTCCCAGTCGTGGTAATCCAGAATGAAAAAAATATTTTAAAAAATGCAGTGCAAGGTGGTTTGTGGCCTTGTGGGATTAACAAAAATGAAGGGGGCTTGGGAGGGTGAAGCAAAATCTTCCCTGCGCCACCTTGTTGCAGTCCCTACAAATAACGACTTGTATTGACCAGTAAAGGAATGAAACATGATGCATATGAAACAACCACTATGAAGTAACCGGTCCAATTAAATTAAATGGATGGCAGAGTTTTACGTGGTTGAAAAATACCCGATCTGCGAATAAGCTTTCTTTCTTGTTTGTCTTGAACAGTGCCAATTGGAACTCTTCCTGTCAGATAGACAGGGTAAGATAAATAATAAGGTTCCACCGTTCCACAATCTTAAACCTCCAAAGGACTGTTTGAAGGAAAAATATTTCATGAGAAGTAAATGTAACCAAGGTATACTAAAGTAAGCATGTAGATGGCCTGTGAAATGAAATGAATGTACCTTGTTGATTAAACCATCATCAATCACAGCGCTACTGATTTTCTTGAATAGTTCATACAGAGCTTCTATTTCGCTAACACTAACTGTGATTGGAATAAATAATAAAATGATGGTAGATAAAACACAGTATCAAAATAATGTAGAATACACAATTAATAGTCTTGGAATATGAGTCCTTGTCAAAGATCAATACTAAAAACCTCAAGTGTAAAAGCACAAAATATTGACTTTCTAAGTAAATAGGCACATAACCATAGATTTATGCTGCTAAAAGCAATAATCTAATGCATAATAATAAATGAACTGATGATGCAGAAGTAGAGGAACCAATAACAATGATCAGGGCTAAAAGGGAAGTTTATAATGACGTTTGAACCCATCGTACAATGTTTAACTGTGTCAAGCAGAATAACGAAATAATTTTCTGAAAGTATAGGCGGCGACTCAATCATAAATACACGAGAAAACACAATTTGAGAAAAATAGCTGATGACATACAGACTGTTTCTCTTGCAAGAAGTTCCGGATCTTGAAGACCCCTTGGTTGCTTATCTAGCTCACAACAAGTTAGCACTGAAGCAAACACTTGCTTAATTCCCTCTAGGCACTGCAACATTATATTTCCTTCTTTTCAAAACAATCCATACCTGTCAAACAATGAGTACAAAGATGCGTTTACAGTCTACTTAAAATACAAGAAAATAAAAGAAAGTAGAAAGGATCATTTGATTATTTACTACAGCCAAATCACAAATGCAAAAGATGACCTAGTCTTATAGGGAATTACTTTCACGTTCAGTGTATGTTAAACAAAGAACAAATGAAATAATAATAAAAAATGAATAAAAAAATGCAAACAAAATCTTCGGTAGTCCATGTGGTCAGAACTTCATGTCAATTAAAAGCTTCAAAATAACGGATAATTAATGAGATTCTCATCCTGTAATGCTTATTGCATGAGACGAAACCCTTCTAATCAAGCATTACTTTCATTGAGCTCATGAAAGTTAAAAAGGAAAAGGGAAAAGGGGAGAAAAATGTTGTTTCAAAAAACCCTTAAAGCATCTTTCTCTTCCCCCTTGCAGAAAGTATGATCCCATGCAAGGATTGTGATTTCACGAAATCCCGTGAAATTTTTGTTTTTTTTTTCAAATACAAAAAGAAAAATTAAAGCAATTTTACATTTTTTTTCGTGTTTTTTTTTTCGACCTTTTTCATAAATCTAGCTTTTTCACCAAAAAACCAACATCAACGATCAAAATCTCATTTTTTCAGTCGAAATTTTTCGAATCTGGAAGTTTGGATATGCTCTACGCTGTTGCTGAATTGATCTTTCTGCTCTATGCTTGGCTCTAATCTTCGCTAAATCAATATGTGCCCTTCATTTCTTTTTTATGATAACAACAACAGCAAGAAGATGGCGAAGAAAAAGATCAAAGTGTTTATTTACAAATGGAAGATTGGGAGATGGATTTTAGATGAGAAGAAATGAATGAAGAAGAAAACCATGTTGCACCCACAATAACTGAACAAAAAAAATATGATGGAGAGTCAGAAAGCGAGAAGCTATGGTCATTAATGCTTGGGTTGGGAATTGGGATGGTAGGGGTTGAAAAAATTTCTACCACGTGGATAAACTTACATGTTTCCTTCCTTCCTATATTTAATTTTTTTTTTAATTTGGATGGAATTGTGGAAATTCATTAGATTTAATTTTAAGGAGAAAAATAAGTGAAATTTGTGATTTTTTTTTTTGCTATATTATTATTTATGTTATGAATTTAAGAGATATTTGTATTTAGACTTCAAATGTATTTAATAAATTTATTTACTTTCATCCAATTTTTTCACATTTTATATACCCTCAGAATTTATTTATATGTTTGATGTGTACTCGAAATTTTTACGTTTTTACTTTACACGCCGAAATGTTTTTTTGAAATTTTTCTTAAAATCAGAAGACCGAAATTACTTGAAAAACAAAATCACAATCCTTGATCCCATGTAGGACATACAAAACATAGTAAGCATGTGTGATTTTTCAAATTGTAAATCACCCGCATTTTGTTCATCTGAACATAAATCTTGAAATGGTAAAGCAACGAGGAATAACTTTCCAACATTTTCATAGTCACCTTTCGTATTTTTTAATGGAACGGCAGTATTTCAAGAAGGATGGATGTGGACGTTCTAGGAATAACTTGTATTTTACAATCCAAAATGCTATAAATAACTTAGAATGCTTGTTATCCAATCCGAGTATCTGACTTCCTAGTTCCTTCCGGTTCATGAACAAAAAATGATATAGAAAGAGTGCAACTTTTCTAACAAATGACTCATTCAACTATTGTTAAACTTTGTAAATTCAATATGTAAAAGTATGAAGAACATGTCTTGAACACACTAGTCTACTTGATACGAACATGTTAGACCATATAGGATTGCCTCATCACTCAATATCTAGACCTCCCCAACTCGTACCAGCCACGCAAAAATTATACATATCTAAACACAAAATATTAGAAAACCAACGAGTTCAGTCATTAATGTGGCTTAAGAGCATAGCACAAATATATCTGTCTTTTTTCACAAATATATCTACCTTTTTTACATTTAGGTGTCTTGATGCACTTAAAAGAGAATTGCCCAAGTTCCACTCGCTTAAGACTCTTAATAGAGGACTAAAACCAAATGTGCGGAAGAGGTACTACTAATAGACTTGTGACGGATAGTATCACAAGTCCAGGGTTAGAACCTTGCCGGAGCCATTTAATGGTTATAGGATTCAATAAAACCCCAACTCACATTTTCAAAAATTAAATTAAAATAATAATAATAATAATAATAATAATAATAATAATAATATAAATAAATAAAAGTTGCATTTTCACTGATTTTTACAGGATGAAGGCCTTCAAACTGGGTTTTGTTTTATTCTACTTTTTCATTACTATTACTTTTTATATTCCATTTATTTATGTATTTTTGCAGTTTGGGTTGGAGTAGTTACTCCCTAAACATGTTAACCCCCATTGGAGATGCTCTAAGATGCACATGTTCATATTTTATCCAATTTGCTGTCTGAATTTATACCAGACTCAATAACTCAATTTCACACTGATATCTTGATTCTCTCCGCATACAATGCGCGTTCATTACCGTTAGTTTGCTACTGTTAAATTAGTCGCATGTACTAAAACCCTAGAATGTCAAGTTCATCAATCAAAGATAGACAACAACCAGACTCGCATGATTCAATAAAGTTACCTTTTACAAGCTTAAACTCTAAACTAAAAAACCCCAAACTTACAACTCCTAATTATTTTCAAATTCAAAGAAAAAACAGATCTTGTCATTCAAAAAGAGACACACACAATGAACCATCAACTTTTCTCAATCAAACTGTTCTCTATCCAAGTTACCCAACTACCCCAGAAGCCCCAATTACCGATCCAGAACTTCAATTTGCCAAAAATAGAAAACAACAAGCAATTCAAGAAACACATCTCTTCAATTAGTGGAAAAGGAGGAATCTTTATGTAATTAGATCGAAGTAATTGAAGAACAAACTAAGATGCATAACTAAAAACTAGTTGAAATTCAGATAAAGAGAGAAAACAAAGGAATAAAGATGAGAAAAGGAGAAAAGTTTTCACCTTTAGAGAAAACATACAGAAGAGAGGAAGAGAAAGCTGGAGTGAAGATTCTGCAACATCTTTTGCCGTTTTAAGGCTCTCTGTAACTCCCAACCTTTTATATCTCTCTATACTTCCTTTCAATTCCAAATGATTGAGATGAGGTGGAAATTTGTCTAAAAGGTTTTTGTTTTTGATTTTACTACCTTTACACAACTTTTTCATCTTGTCTAAACAGTCCCTCGCTGGTTCCTCGCCATTTAGAATTTTCCAAAAAAATTGTAAATTTACCAACCGAAAATTCTAGGGGTCGAGGGAGGGAATGAGGGAAAGAGGCGAGGGATCGCTCCCTCCCTCGACCACTAGGAAAGCTTTTTACCAACATTAACTTTTCATATTGCCAAACAAATAGCGTATGGATTTGGTTTGCCAAATATGTTTCTCCGTATGAAGTGTTAACGAGAGTGCTACGTATTGACAAGGCTTTCATTGATCCATGAATGACTTACATTACACCCACAAGATCAAATCTAGTGGTCTCACTATTCTTGATGAAAATTGCATGACACATAGCTTAACTATTGAGTATTATCGAGTAGCTAGTTTCTACAAATTTTTTTTATAAATGTTTCGGATGTTCTTATTGGATAGGAGGCGTTATGATTGGACTTTTTTTATAACAACGGAACAACCTTGAAGTATTCGACTTACACTTACTTCAATAACTCTTGTTTATCGCTTGTGCTCTACACCTAATTCATTTCAAATTTGCAAAAGGTATTGGAATGCAACTATGGCTCCGCTTGGTACACTATAAGATAATGTATTTTACAAATTGATGCAGATATATTAATTTATAATGCATTACTTTACGAACACTTGGTAGTAACTGAAGAAAATCAATGCAAATCAGACAAATGATTGTGAGTGGTGTTAATGATCGTAGTAGTTGAATCGGCATGGTCATTGTGATTGTGGTGATCGTGATTACTAATGTGGACAATGATGGTGGCGGCAATGGTGGTGGTTGTGGTGGTATGGTTGTAGTTGTTATGGTGGTTGTGGCAATAGTAGTAGTAAAGATGGTGGTAAATGTGGTGATTATGCTTATGATAGTTGTGGTGGTAATAGTGGTTGTGATAGCGATGATGATTATGGTAATACTAGGGAAGTTAGTGATGATTGTAGTGGTGGTGGTTGATGTTTTTGTTATGGTGGTGGCTATGGCGGCGGCGATGGTGGTAGTGGCGGCAGCTATGGTGGTTGTGGTAGTGGCAATGACGATGGTGGTTTTGGTGGTGGGTTGCTATGGCGGCGGTTATGGTGCTAATAGTGAGGTGGTGTTGGTTGTAGTGATTATGTAGTGGTAGTGGTGGAGGTGGCGGCGGCAATGGTGGTTGTGATGGTTATGGTATGGTGGTCGTGGTGACGATGGTGGTTGTGAAGGTGGTGGTGGTGGTGGTGGTGGTGGTGGTTGGGGTGTTTATGAATGAGTTGGGAGTACTTGAGGAGATGATGAGAGTTTTGCAGAATTTTATAACTAGGAGATGGAGAGGTCTTGAATTTTAATTCCAATAACCATTTTCGTAAAATCAATCAAGCACCCATTTATGTATTCACCATAAACTTTTGCATTATGCATTGTTTTACAGTATACCAAACGGAGCTTATAGGTTGATTGGCTAAGGCTTTGATGGTTTATCCAGTGACATGGGAAGGGAAGGGTTAAGGGAAAAAAAAAAGTTTGATAAAGTACACCGACCACGTATTTCATGTCTCATTATTATTTATTTATTAATATTATTTTATTTTCAAGAAATTTATACAATGATCCAATGTATACGAATTTGGCCATTGGCAAGTTAAACTAAAAATCTATGACAAAATGACCCATAAGACACCAATGGTGAGTAGTTTCCCAAGCATGCTCATCATTATGACATTTGATAACAAATTACATTAAGTTTTTTTTTTTTTTTTTGTTAAAAGGTCTTAGGCCATATATATTAGATAATACGATATTTGATGTACAACAGAAGTAGCTAAAGTATGAGTCTTAACATTGAAATTCCTGAAAATATAGTTACAAAACCTATGTTTGTGGTGATCTAAGAGTCTCTGAATGTTCAAAATAAAGGAACGCCACATCCAGTACATTATAATGTTCGTCTGGCATTGCTTCTCCTGCAAAATATTATGTAGATGTCTAAGAGTCCCCAAGGAGAAGACTGAAGTGCTAGTGTTGAGCCTAGATCAAAAGAAAAGATGTCTTCGCTCTTTGACATTTTGCCATTATACTATTCAAAACTTTTTCCAAAATCGAGCTCACCACCTATGCCAAGATATTTTCCTTAAAGGTCCACCACCTTTTATTAAGACAAAGCATAAAAACTCGCATCATAAGTAACAATAATGCATTCCGAATCTAAATGAGTAAAGAGGTGCTGGAATCTAGAAGAGCTAGGGTAGAGGTTGTGATTTTTGCTCAAATAGCTTTCAATTGTGTTTGGGTAGCCAGAAAGGTACTAGAATTTGTAAAAGGTACATGTTTGCAAGAAGAACCAAATGAATGTTATATACACGAAAACGACGTGCACAAAAGTAAGTTAGAGACATAGTTGTTTAGCACAGTGAGATCTTTGCCAATAATGCACTCAAAAAATTATTTGTGAAAGCTACTTTGACCAAACTTGTCAATCATAATCACTAGTTATTTCAAACTTGTCATTATACATTATAAATAAAATAATAGTATTCCATCCATTTATTTCATTTTCTGGGATTTAAATTATTCCATGACTTTAGGTTAAAAGTGACACCAACCTATAATAAACTCTCTTATCAAGTCTATATCATCGACAAATGTTACTAACACGCAATTATTCTATTCCACCAAAGAAATTTCTTAAACTACTTTTCCCAAGAGATAATTCATGTGATCCCTTCAAATGCACTTCAACCATAAAGATACAACAATTTTAAACTACATAGTATATACTATGACGTAAGAACCTCTCTATCATACCAAGGGTACTTATAATAACTTAAGAAATTCTAGCCAGCTTGGTTTGCTGGTTTTGTTGACTTTTTTTACAATTTCACCAATTTTATTAGGGTTGAACAAAAAATCGATCAAACCGATTAAACCGACCGAACCGATCTAAACTGAATCGATTGGTTCGGTTTAAATTTGGTTCGGATCGGTTTCAGTTTTAAAAAATTCAAAACCGAAGTGATCGGTTTGATTTTCGGTTTCTATGTGATTTTAACCGATCAAACCGAACTGACCGAATATATATAATTAATAATATATTTTTTATATATAAATAATACAATATGTTTAAAATAGTCGGTTCGGTTTTATTTCAGTTTTGATTCGATTTTAGTCGGTTTTGTTCGGTTCGGTTACGGTTTGCATAAATTAGAATCGGTTCGGTTTTGTTAATGGTCGTTTCGGTTTGAAAATTTTAAAACCGACCTAAGTCGGTTTAGGTGAAAAACCGAACCGTCAATTCGATTTTCAGCCCTAAATTTTATAAGTAATGTTTATGGTTGTGTTTTAAAGATGAGGGGTAAAAAGTATTAAAAATCCAACAAGGCCAGCAAACCAGGCTGACTAGACTTACTCTAATAACATTGAAGAAGTAGCGTTTTTAAGTTAAACAAAAAACTCAAAGTGCTTAATCACATTCACATATAGGGTGTGGGCAAACGGGTTCAGGAACCGCGGATCCAAACTGAACTGGACCGTTTTACTCCAAACTGTTCGATTTTAATTTTTAAAATTGTGAAACGATTCGGTTCGGTTCCGGAACCGTTTTTAAACGGTTCTGTTCCAGTTCCTAATTTTTTTTTTTAAACAGTTCGATTCCGATCCAATTAGCTGAAAAAAAACGTCTGATCTTTTGCTTATTCTTCCATTACTACTTGTTCTTGTTGTTCCTCCTCCCATTCTCATGGATTCTCTCTTCAAGCTACTGTTGGGGTTTGTGCTCCTATTGGTGTCATTTGTAGAGGAAACAAGAGGATATGCTATGGTGACTGGCACTGTTTTCTGTGACCAGTGCAAAGATGGTCAGAGAAGTCTCTTTGATTACCCACTCTCTGGTGAGTACCTCTACACATTCTTGCATTTTTTTTAAGTAGCTGTTGATTTAGAGGCATTATTTCTTGAAGACCCGAACAAATTTGTGACATTTTTTTAGTTTGGGTCGTATCTTCAAACTTGTCATGGTAATGTCTATTTGTCTGTAAAACTGAAAAGGAGAACATACAGAGATTTCCTAGGTATGGTTAGGTTCGGATTTTTCATTTAGACTATGATCAAGCTATTGATCGAGTCCATTCAAAATTTAAAAAATGAATTTTGGATCCATGTATGGCAATACATTGCACAAGTCCATGGCGGCGTGGTCTATTAATATTTTTGGAGATATATAATACAGGAACCGTTTGGGACCGAACCGTTCTAAACGATTCGAGTTGTGATCAGTTCCAATGTTCAAAATAGAAGAACCGATCCGAATTGGAACCGTTAAAATTTTAAACGGTTCGAGTTAGGTTCCTCAAAATTTGGAACCGAACCGAACCGTGCCCACCCCTAATCACATATAACTTTTTCGCATAGCCAACAAATAATGTAACATTTTCAGCCCAAATCAAAATTAAAAAAATTAAAATATTTAGCAATGTGTTTCGTATTTTCTTCTACATTTTTTTATCTAATTAAAATAATTTTGCTTCGAGAGTTCAGGATAAATCATTATTTTCTCAACATTTCTCAAAATGAAATTCATCTAAAGCTTCAAAATCACAAAATTCTAGTTATTTGAACCTATGGAATTAGACACACTAATCAAAACTACCTTCAAACACCAACCTAGCTAGGTGCAAATTCTACTCGAACGAGTTATATAATCAACAAACATGAGACGACTAACCCCATTTTAAATTGCTCTTGTACTGTCAACTCGCATTGACATGGTTGTTCACTCCATCTATAAATTTGAACTAGCACGAATATAACATATTCGCTTAATATGAGTAAATAGGTTGAATTAATGAGTTGGTTTTTATAGGTGATGTTGGCGGTTTCGGGTCAAATTCCAAATGGGTATACATACCCTATGGGGCTAAACATGTAATGGTCTCATGGACACCTATCTTGGTGGACTCAAAGACAATGTCTTGGGTCTCTCCATTAACAGTCCCATTGATGTTCTTCAGAGTTTCAGAGAGAGAGAATGAAAGTAGTATCGAAGCTAATCGTCCTTCATTGCAAATCCATTATGAACCTATGGCATGCTTGCTTCACTTCGCATGTGTATTAAACATACTAACTATTCTTCTTATTGCACCAAGAGGTGGACATCGATCCAAGGAAACTAAACAGGAAGTGTGTTGGGACAAATACCAATAAAACAATATAAAAGAAATAATTTAAAGCAATAATAAACGAGACACCAAGATTTACGTGAAAACCATTTAATGTTAAAGGAAAAACCACGGAGCAAATCCGAGAGAATCCACTAATCAAATAAGAAGAAGTACAATAATTTCTCAAGTTTTTTGCCCAAAACTTGAGTAATACGAGTAAATAACACGGGTTACCTCACTGTAAATTAACCCAAAAACTCCTTCAACTTCTTATACCAAATCAATCGACAAAACTAAGTCGATATCGTAGCCACGCGTCACACTTTGTCGCACAAAATCGCGCCCAAAGAATCAGACACAAAGTCATCGTCCATGTGCACATAGCCGCACCAAACACCAAAGAGAATACTATGTTCTATGTTGCTTATTCACACAACAACTTCTTTGAAAAAACACTATGTCCTAAAACTTTGTATTATGCACATATTTATACTTGTTTGCAGCCACCCAAATAGAACCTTGTTTCTGTTTAATTAACCAGCTGTCAAATAGAACTTTGTTTCTATTTAATTAACATCGTTTCAAATATAACTTTGTTTCTATATTCAAATAAAACTTTGTTTATATTTAATTAACACATCCTCAAATAGAACTTTGTTTCTATTTATTTCTGTTTTTGTTTCTTATTGAAAAAAAAATTTCCTTATTCAACCAAACTTGAACCTATATTTGATTACTTACCAAAGTTGGATCCACCCTAATGGGCTGGACCTCAACAAATCTCCCCCTCCAGACCATTAGGGAAGAATTGTCTCCTAATCATATTAGGCCATTCCAATGAGTTCTCTACAGAACTCATGTTTTCCTTTTGGAACTACTTTTGTCATCTTCACCACGGGTGAGAATATCTCATCAAAATCTATCCCCTTCTTTTGCACAAAGCCTTTTACCACTAACCGAGCTTTGTGCTTCACATTCTTTCCATCACCATCTTTTTTCAATTTGAACACTCATTTATTCTTCAAAGGTTTTCTACCTTTTGGAATCTCAACTAAATCATAAGTATCATTCTTATGCAAGGAACTCATCTCTTCTAGCATAGCTTTCATCCAGCTATCTTTATCTTTATGATCTAGTACTTCTTGAAAATTTTATGGTTCACCTTCTTCTATAAGGAAAGCATACTCATCATTTGGGCACCTCTTTGAAGGTTGGCGCTCTCTGGTAGACCTTATTAATTGAGGCACTACTATTTCTTACTGAAGAGGTTGTTCTTCATGCACACTCTCATATGTTTCTACATGATCATCATTAACAACTTCATTTTCTGGCATATGGTCACCAACTATATCATCTGGCATCTCTCCCCCATTTTCAACATGCGACAAAAGAGGAGGAAGTGGTGTAAGATCTACTACCTCATTATTTATCTGCTTGGGCTTTTCAGTTTTTTCAAAATCTGCAATGGTATGATCTTCACAAAATACCACATCTCTGCTTTTAATAATTTTCTTATTCTCAGGATCCCATAATCTGTAGTTAAACTGCTCATCTCCATAACCAATGAAAATACATAGAGATGCCTTCTCATCAAGCTTTAATTTCTTCTCCTTCAGTACATGAACAAATGTTTTACAGCCAAATACCTTCAGATGAGAGTATGAACTATCTTTCCCTCTCCACACTCTTTCTGGAATGTCACCATCTAAAGGAAATGAAGGAGACCAGTCGATGAGATAACAAGCTGTACTAGCAGCTTCAAACCAGAACTCTTTTGGCAATTTAGCCATGTGAAGCATGCATCTCACATTTTCTACAATAGTTCGGTTCATTCTTTCTGCTACCCCATTATGTTGTGGAGTGCTACGAACTGTCTTTTCATGCCGTATACCAAGCTTACTACAATAAGCTTTAAATTCTTTTGATGTGTAATCGTCACCATTATCACTGCAGAGACACTTCAAAACTCTACCTGTTTCTCTTTCAACCTTGGCATGAAACTGCTGGAATAGCTGAAAAACCCGGTCCTTAGATTTGAGAAAATATATCTACACAACTTGATAATCAATAAATGTCAAGAAATATCTACTACCACCAAGAGAATATACTTCAATGGGACCACAAACATCAGTGTAAACCAAGTCTAACAAGCTATATTTTCTTTTTGATGATCTACGAAATGCAACTCTATGATGTTTACCAAATAAACAATAATCACAGAAGTTCTTTTCTAAGAGTTGCATACATTTCTCACTCATGTGTGCAAGTCGCCTATGCCACAAGTTTGTAGAATAACCATCTTCAACTGCATTCAAACCAGTCTTACACAATTTCACTTGAGTCTTGTATAGTGTGCAATTCGCCTTACCCTTTGCCACAACAAGTGAACATTTGGTAAGCTTCCATGCACCATTATCAAAATAATTAATATACCCTTGTTTATCCAAAAGCAAGTCCAGAAATCAGGTTCAAACGAAGATCAGGAACATGAGGTACATCTTTCAAAGTCAAAGTGCACCCCGTATTAGTCTGGACACACACATCACTTATTCCCACTATTTTAAAGTTGCTAGTGTTTCCCATCTTCACACTACCAAAATATCATGCTCTATAAGTAGTGAAATAGTCTTTCCTTGGGATTGCATGATAAGATGCACCCATGTCAATAATTCATTCTCTTCCTTCATTTGCAACATGCAAACATTCACCTTCGCCATACAAAAGAGCCACGGGTTCATCCGTAACAACAGTTGTAGCTTCTTTACTATCATCATTCTTGACTGTTCCCTCTTTCAAATATCTTTTGTAACTATAACATTGTTTTCTAAAATAACATGGTTTACCACAATAATGACACTTAAAACTTCTAGCTCTTGACTTTGATCTCTCTCTTGACTTATCACGGTTTTTATCATAACCATGATATTTCTTATATTTTCTCTCCCCCTGTTTTCAATCACAAGTGCTTGGGAATGATCAATACCGGCAGACTTTCTTCTATTCTCTTAATTAAATAAACTGCCGGTAACCAACTTCATGGTAAGCTGTCCATTCGGTGCCGAATTACTAACCGACACCACCAATGTTTCCAACTATCTGGTAATGAGTTATGAAGTAATAGTGTTTGCATTTCATCATCTAATATTATCTTCATGTTGGACAACTGATTTACCACACTTTGCACTTCATTCAAGTGCTCAACAATAGAACTACCATCCTTGAATTTCAAGTTCACTAACTTTCCAATCAATAAGGTCTTGTTTGCAGCAGTTTTTCTTTCATATAAATTCTGGAGTTTGGTCCAAAGAGTATGTGCAGACGTCTCAGCTGACACATGATGAAATACTGAATTATCTAACCATTGTCTGATGTGACCAATAGTCTTTCTATTTAATTTTTTACACTCTTCTTCCAACATATCCTTGGGTTTAGCTACATCTCCCTCAATTGGAGGGTACAAATCCTTACAATATAATATGTCTTCCATTTTGGCTTTCCAAATAACATAGTTTGAGCCATCAAGGCTAATCATCCTTGTATTGTTGTTATTTTTTATGTCATCTCTCTTAATTGACAATCTCCCAACAATTGTCTGATACCACTTTGTTGGGACAAATAACAATACCAAGAAAATAATCTAAAACAATAATAAACGAGAGACCAAGATTTACGTGGAAAACCGTTCAATGCGAAAGAAAAAATCACGGGGCAAATCCGAGAGAATCCACTAATCAAATAAGAAGAAGTACAATAACTTCTCAAGTTTTTTGCCCAATAATTGAGTAATACAAAGAGTAAATAACACGGGTTACCTCACAGTAAATTAATCCAAAAGCTTCTTCAACTTCTTCTACCAAATCAATCGACAAAACTAAGTCGATATCGCAGCCACGCGTCACACTTTGTCGCACAAAATCGTGCCCAAAGAATCAGACACAAAATCACTATCCACACGCACACAACCGCACCAAACACCGAAGAGAATACTATGTTCTCTGTTGCTTATTCACACAGCGGCTTATCTGAAAACATTATTTCCTAAACTTTGTATTATGCATCTATTTATACTTATTTGCAGCCACCTAAATAGAATTTTGTTTTCATTTAATTAACCAGCTATAAAATAGAACTTTATTTCTATATTCAAATAGAACTTTGTTTCTATTTAATTAACATCGCCTCAAATATAACTTTGTTTCTATTTATTTCTGTTTTTGTTTCTTATTGAAAACATTTTTTTCCTTATTCAACCAATCTTGAAATTATATTTGATTACTTAGCAAAGTTAGATCCACCCTAATGGACTAGACTTCAACAAAGTGCTCGAGGTATTTACTCTTTGACCCTTCAATTCAGCTTTATTCAACTCCTCTCATTGATTTATATATGAAATAATTAAATAGTAAAGAATCTGGGTGTTGCCGGATTCAGTTGAATATCTTTTGAGGGGGTGAGAGGAGCTTTATCTCTATATCGTTTCCTCAAATGCGGGTGCCCTTCTTGTCGACAAATCAAGTAAACTCTTGTTAATTTGAAGTAACTGTCGAAGAAGTCAGGTCCTGATGGGGCTTATTGGAACAATGTGGAAGCAATTCTTCATAATTTTGACTATTGTATATCTACATGAATGTTGTTGCAGTTGACTGATACCATATCGTAGGTGTTGTTGTATATCTGTTGCTTCAGTATCTCATTTTTTTTATACGTTCGGTCTCAGAAATTGTGATGAACTTAGTTTGTGGTGTTGCAGACTAGCGTTTCCCAGTTGGATTTATGAACTCCGAGATGTAGTTTCCATGTGACCTATTAAAATCTTGTTGATCTACATGATCACTTGTTAAGAATATTGGAGGTTCAGAAATTCTAATGTATCAAAAATTCAAGATCTTGCTAACCAGCATTACCAGAAAAATGATTCTCTGTTAATACCCAAAAAAAAAAACTTCAAACTGATCTTTATTGTCTGCCGAGCATCCACAATGGCTTCTCCCAATGCACTGGAAATGACTCCACCAATGTCTTGGACAGGTGGTACACTTCATCTTGTGTAGCGTAGATCAGACTTTAAGATCATCTAATATCGTTAAAAGGAGACAAAAAAACACCACACATATACTATGGCCAACACACCCATGAAAAGAGATTAAACGACATGCACATCAAATGCAGAAGATGATCCAAATCAAGTCCAGCAGTGTAGCCAAGGCAGCACAAACTGAAGAAAGTAAGCTAAATTGATAGAAATTAACCGATACTTCGTTACAAAACACCTCTTATGTGACAGTAAAAATTGCTATAACCTGGAAATTTTTAACTACTCTTTGCTGAAAATTTCCTACATATAATACAAACAAATACAAAAGAAATAAAGCCACTAAATTGCTGAGCAGGTCTCGTTGTGTTGTGTCGTGTCGCATATGTCCATGCCATATGTGGGAGATCATTGTGACGGCCTAGACCAGGTAGTCTGTGAGGTGATGACATTCCCATAGTAAACTTCTTTCGTGGATTCATCCCAATATACCTGATAACAAATATCACACATGAGAAAACTCATCGCAGAACATTAGATGAGTACTCAACACGAGAATCAACAATATCCACTGGAATAAACACTCAGCTTAATACGTGTGACACTTCAACTGGGTCCACAAAAACTTGGCGAAGGATGAGAGTTTAGTCAATAACATGACCTAAATGTTCTCAAACTTTTCTCGTCTCAATAGCCTATTTTTATTCCGAGTGGAATGTAAAGCTTCAGGCTTTGAGTAGTCTGTACTAAACATACCTGCCATCCTAATGGAAGATCTTTAGAGAGTGCTGTTAAATCAGGTGTCTGCTTCTCATCCACAGAGGCATCAGATAGACTTGACTTAGCTTCTTTCGCAGTTCGGGCTCTCTTGCGCTTCACTCGTTCGCGCCTGATCGTCATACAGTAAAAAGAACCCATTATGTAAGAGAAGATGACAAAGAAGCTTTCCGGAAATATGTTCCTCAGAAAAAACTCGGTGGATCTATTGACAATAACCGTTAGTCGTAAACAGGTAAAAAATCCATATCAATTTACATTTTTGCCGAAATTATATACAAATTTCAGAATCTTCATACATATTCTACAGCACACCTGTGTCAAATGATTAATGTATTATGGCATTTTTAAAACGAAAAAAAAAAAAAAGAAAAAAAAAGGAACATTGTGGTATGTAAATAAGAAACAGATGGTACAAGCGGAGCATATTACAAAACTGTGGCTTGTTCATTACCCTTTTTTAAGAATGAGTTGTTTCAGAGAGCATGAAATAACATCATATGATATCATTGATATGGCCCCAAGTTTAGATCCAAGAGATAATTACTGGAAGGCTCTCAGTGTTAAGACCATGAATTTTTTCAATCAATCAAACAAGCAAATAAATTGATAAACAACTAGAGTGACTGAGCAGGTCATTTAGCAGGGAGATACGATCCTAGGAAACTATAAACAGGCTATCCCAACGAAAAATTGCAAACATAAAACTCGACATCACAAAGTATATGGAATATTTCCTCAACTGCCCCCAATGGCAAACTAGAGCTTTAACCTCATTACAAGGTATATGGGCTCCCTTATTTCTGTGCCACTTGGAAGCCATCTGCGTAAACTCCTGCACCTTTAGAACAGTAGCTGAAGCCTCTAAGCAGATGGAATGCCAGATTTTTTGGGAGAAAGGACAAGAGGAGAAGGGAGAGGAACCAGGTTCCCTGAGGTGAGGATTTTATTTTCTGCTCAGTCGCCATGAAAACTGTCTCTGTATTTTGGCAGTTCAACCAAACTAAAACATTTACATGTAACAGAAAATTTAGATGGTGCATGTTTGCAGCTGAGGAACATGGTGCAGTATATTGCTAAAGAGAATAAGAGACTGCTAAAGTTGGTTTAGCAATTCATACCAGTCACCACCCAAAGGTTGAAAATTGGCATTATCTTTAGCCTCTCCACTGGCTATTTGTTGTGACCGCCATTTCTGGGAAAAAAACAAAAAACAAAAAACAAAATTAATAGTAAATAAATGAATAAATAGTAACCTAAACCGGTTAACCTACCAAATACAAATATATACTGCAGTGTACCAACTTTTGCCTTCTGGGGAATAATGCAGTAAACACAATCACGCACCTCTATTTCCCTTTGCCGCTTCTTCTCTAATAACTCGTACGCATTTTCAGGCTCATCGTCCTCATCTTCATGCAACTCCTCTTTTGCAGCCTTCCACTGATTAAAAAAAATAAAATAAAGAGTAGCATTAAACAATTTGGACCATTTGGTAGTGTCCATATGTACGTAGAAGACGTCATACTCATAGCGAAACCATATTAGTCATAAACGTGAAAGTCTACCTTGTCCACTAGACTGGAGACCTTCTTATTAGATCTGAGAGTAGAAGCCACGGCAACTGTTCGTTTCTTACTGCGCTTGGCTGCAACAGGAAAAGAAAATCCTAAGTTGCAGCAAAAACAACAAATATAAGGGAGGAATAAAACATAATGTTATGGTCTTTCGAGAATCTCCAATCCTGGAATTTAAATGAAATGCCAACCGTCCTTTCTATTCGCTGCTTTGCATTTCCATCCATTATTGCTCGGATGCATTCTTTAATTGATATGGAAATCAGCTTCAACTAAGCATTAATCGTAGGGTTACTATACCAAAACCTAAAGGGTAAGTTGACTGACTCAATCTGATACCACTCTTTGTGAAGGCCGCTATTCATTTTGGCAGCAGATGGGGATGCACCAGCTTGACTTGCATGTTCATCATTCAATTAAATACATGTGCAAATGTAAAATATCATACTAATGATAATAATAATCAAGTTAAAGGTAGTGGTCACAATAATAATAATCTATATATCACTAAAGCATCCACCGCTGTTTTCTAAAACGTCAAATTTGGAAATCAAAGGGTCATTACTTATAGCTCTTTTTCCATTCAGAGAATTTTTTCAAATTTGGAAATCACATTGACCAAACTTGGAAACCATGAAAAATCAGATAGAACTGCAATGTGAGAAGCACTGAACTTAATCATTCAGAGACGAGATCTGAAATCTCGTCTTGGACCGTCTTACCCTCAAAATGAACAGCCAAGATTTATTTCAGTGTAATATTCTAATATTCCATTGAAATCTATAAGATTAGAATGAATCTCAAGGTAACACAATGGTGGCAACATCTTACAATGACTACAAACATGAATCCCAGTGACGGAGCCAAGATTTTTGTTGAAGGGGGGCGGACTGATACGTAATGTTAGTTAATGATAATATAATAATTAATTACTTTAACCATTTTTTTTAATTTGAACAATACATAAATAACCATACAAAACATTAATTGCTAAACAAAACTCGATCAAATCTATGGAAAAGAAAATGAATCCGACAAGTTACTTTGTAGGAGGACAAAAGATAAATATATGGGGGCCAAATCAAATTGACATATACATAGGAACAAAAATTAATTTCAAATGTAAAATTAGATGTGGACAAAAAATTGGGTTGTTTGCAATTTTCCACCTATCATAAATAGCTAATTAGATGTCACCCCATCGTTAATCACTATTGCAGTCTCCCCTAGGACTAGCCGTCAACGAGTCAACATGCATTGACTATTAAAAGGTTCACGTTGATTACCAAAATGGCCTTCAAATAATAACGCATAGATGAACCTCGAAATTAATGGATCAAAATTTTCATGTATATTAAAAAATCCTATGAATAAATACAAAAGTAACCACGAAATACGAATCCATCTTGAGAAAAAAAATTAATATTTTTCTTCCTCAAAGCAGGCAAGAGAGGTTCAGGTTGCTGGTGGGAAAAAAACTAAAACAAGCAAAGGGGGAAAGGAAAAGAGTAGGAAGCGGTTGTTGGTGTCACAGTAAGCCAGTAAATAGAGAGAGGGAGCAAAAGAGAGGAAATGAGCGGAGCAAGATCGTCGACATTGCAGAGAACAGAAAGAGAGAAGGGCTAGGGTGGGGACAGAGTTGTCGGCATCGCAGGGGTAGGCAAATTAGAAAAAACTAAAAAAAATTCAAAAGTCAGTACGTGGCTCCATCCCTAATCCTACTTTGCCATATTGTAAGTTAGTCTTATGTTTCTCTCCGGTTTAGTATTTGAGGGCCTCCTGGTTATAGCTATCTTTTATTTGATAAATTTTTTGCCTGGCTTAAAATAATGATAATAATAATAATAATAATAATAATAATAATAATAATAATAATAATAATAATAATAGTAATAGTAATAATAATAATAATAATAATCTCGTCTTGGAAATAGGATTTCTTAACTAAGAAACCATTTAGATTTCTATGCTGACTAGGATTTCTAACTCACCATTCGTCTTGGAAATAGGATTTCTAAACTAGGAAACCCTGAGAGATTTAGATTTCTATACTGATTAGGATTTCTATCCCACCAAAATTAGAAATTGCTTTTTGGATACCATTCTTATAATAAAAAGAATAACCTACTTCTGGAGGCACAGGCACATTTAAAGAGGAAACGTTTGCAATTTAAACCCCCACATTAGAAATGATGCTCAGAGCATGATGAGATGAACAATGTACCAATTCAAAAGTGTACTGCATGTACACTCATGAAACCCCATCAAACAACTAAGGTGGTGACGTACTTTGGACCTGTCCATAAACAACGGGCTCCTACATAAAGCAGATCTAAGAAAAAAAATCACCTATACTGTAGGAATTCCATATAAAGGGGATTTTTTAAGAGAAAATGATCAGGTAAACCAAAGATTTTATTAATGAGCATATCAATCCTTTCTTAAGTTTATAATCTTATCTAACCATTCCTTCCACACACACTACCAGATTTTATTTCAAAAGAATGTGATCAGATACGCAGAACCCACTACTTGCAAATAAACTGTAATGCATACACATGCATCCAAACAAAGAATATGAACTTCAGACAACACAAAGTTACAGAGCGAAATATCAGAAAATATAGAACATGGATAGCATATACAATATAAAATAGCTTAAGTTTCACAAACAAAATGAAGATGTTCTCTTGGAGTGGACTAGGTTCATAGAAGGCTCATTATTATGTGGATCCTAGTTTATTTCAAACAAGCAAAGCGTGTATTGTAAAAACAAATACATGTTTATTTAAAATGTAAATAACATGTAAAAATAAAACTTTAAATAACTAAAAACTGATGAAGGTAATAGATACATCGATACAAAAACATGTGGGATTCACAGCTAGCTATATAAATAAATGAATTATATCTAGGGCACTTAGCAATCAAACCTTTAGGTTGCACTTTGTCAGTATCAGTTGACGGGGGAGCGACGAGAGAGGGAGCAACTATTGGTGCAGGAGGGTTCGGTTTTACTGCTATGGTTGCTGCAGCTTGGACTGTCGTTGTAGCTTTGCACTGTGGCTGGTATTTGCAGTACTGTCATCTGAGGCTCATGGTGAATGCCAGAACCACCCGGATTCATCCTTTACAGTTGATAAAGAGGTGTACGTGGCTTCTGCAATGCCCCCACTAGCTCCCATTTGATCAAGTAGCAGTAGTATCCTGATAACTTAGGGAACTAGATTGACCATACATCATAGAAGATTCCAAACTCCCAACACCAGGAACAGAATGGATAGTTCCACTAGTAGAAAGGTCATAATACACTGGAGGATTCATTGGATTAACCATGACTGAAGCAGCTTCAGAATATGCATTTGATGCAGCCTCAAAGTATTGTGGTGTTTGCGAATCAGCAATCTGATGTTCCTCGTTATGGGTATAATAGTTAGTGCTTGGAACTCCAGTAGACGTGGGTCCATAATACTCATAACCAGATACAGCATAAGACATATTGTATTGATCTGTATATGGAACGGGTACAGGCTCAGGATATGTTGGTTGTGGAGGATATGCAGGACCTGATGGCTCATCAGGTGGAGGTGGAGGAATGGGCTCACTATCAGGAGGTGGGGGTGGAATCCATTCCCTTCTGGAGGAGGTGGTGCACCATATCCTTCAATTACAGGGGCTTGGGACTCCTCTAAAGGTGGATTAGGCCGGTCAATATTTTCTGCTGGAGCATAATATTCTGTACTCAATGCATCTCCAGAAACTCTGTGGTTCGCAGTAGTTTCATCGTCAACTTCCATGTCCACATCCATGTCAACATCCTCTGCAGCAGTATGAAGTACTTTACGTGCCGATTCAGTAAGATGTGCAATCTCATTTACTTCTTGTTGGTTTCCATTAGTAACACTGCTCAAAATGTCTGGCAGGAGATACAGTTGGTGAAATGCGTTGGTGATTTATATTAACAACTGTTGAACTATCATGTTGGATTGTTAAAGCATCAGCAGAGGGAAAAGAACTTTGAGACGTAGGAATTGCTTCAAAGCCAGTAACTTCTCTCACGTTTTGTTGTGAGGTATTTTCAGGTTTAGAAGCAAATCCAGTATCAACTATGTCAGACTGTTTAGGATTAGCAGAAACTTCATCAATGGCACTTGCAATCTCTTTAAGCTTCGCTTCAGAGTGCATCCAAAATGGTAGCAAAGAAGAGCCATGTGCCGAAAGTGCCTTCAAATCAGAAAGTCTTATCCAAGTTCCAAAACATATTTTGAGAACCAGTCAATATTTTGAAGTTTGGTATCGGACCTGGGAGGTAACAATCTTCAGAAATCTCATAGGAAAAAGATCACAAGCAAAGTAAAAGTGTGAATACAGATAAAAGAAACTGATAATATTGCATGATATGTCTTTGTTAATATAGAGAATTATTTGAACATATTCTCCAAACAATACAAAATGAAAAGGATTTTTTTGCATTAAATGAGAACAATTCCAAAATTGAAGGATGTATGACTGAGAACTTCTTACTCGACAGGGTAAATCATGTAAGCAAATAATATGTCAAAGTTTGGTATCAGAAGTGAGAAGGGGGGGACCAGAGAACTTTAAAGTAGATAAAAATAATATCAATACCATTCAAGGTTCTTCAATCTCTGCAGCAAACTCTCAGCATAGGTGATAAGATGAGTAGAGAGGATCATCCCTGCTTCATGGTTTTCATTTGCTATTGATGGTTGTTGATCCTCAGCCTGAATGACTGCGGTAATTGGACTCCGACCACCTACATAAGAAACTTAACTCATGTGATTAAACATGACATATAAATGAGAAAGGATCTTAACATAATGTAGGCTAGACCATACCTTTGGCTTGAGTTAGTTCACCTCTATTCTTGTTTTCTATTTGACTCTCAAGCGTATATCTCTCCTCGGCTTCAGAAATTGTACTGGCGTGAAAAGATTTATCACAATCAGCCGCATTAGTAAACATACTTGTAGGAGTAACCCCTTCTCTTCCATCACAGGATGAACTTTTTGTTCATTGTCAATCATTGTTCCCTGGACCAAAACATCTGGTACCTCCCATGAAGTCTCACCCGTTTCAATATTCCAATAATAATACTGATTAGTCTCTTCATGCATCACTAATTTCCACCCTGAAATCACATCCCCGGTTATTTGCACTTCAGAAGTCCATGGACCGGAGACCGGGGCTTCTGAATCTGCCTCACCGTGTGGATTGCTTTCGGTATCAATATCACCTTTAATTTCATTGCCATCTGTGTCCTTGATAGGATTCAATTGGGAGGTTTCCTTCTTCAACTCCTCTTGCTCAATAGGTTGGACAGTAGAACCTTCTTCTGTACTTCCCTCCAAATCTCTGCATGTCCCACCAGCATGCTCCTCTACCTGATCAAGATAAGTTCCTTTTCAAGTCATGATTGTCATGCAAGCATGAACATAGATTGATCTCATAATGCTCATGAGCACACAATGAACAGTGAATACATGGCAAGATATCATGCGACACGTAAATGCAATGATACTTGTCTAAAGCACAACGGAAACCAATTATTTTAAGATCATGTCAAAGAGGGGGAATTCGCCAAGGAAAATAACTTGGGATGGACTAGGTTCTACTGTTCTAGTAAGTAGTCATTGTACTCTGAAAATAAACAAGTCAGCATGCTAAAAGATTAAAGATGACTAGATAACAAACACCATATATGACGACCTTTTTTATCAGAAAAACAAGTATCATATTGTATTCAGTAAAGGCCAAAAGCCAAAAGGATTAGGGCAAGCACTAATCGGTACAAAAGATACACAAATGTGAGAGTATAAAAAGGATATTGTGCCAACTAAACATAGAAGAAGAAAACTGAATATCACTAATCTAACCCAATTAGATGCCCAAAGCCTGGTGTAACCTTCACATCAATCCACAGCTTATGTATATCTCCTTGCTACTGTTTTTGAAAACTCTATTGCTTATTTCCCTCCAAATGATCCAAACTAAGGCATGAACAAGCCTTTCCCAAATGAAGGGAGGTTGGAAAGGGAATGCCAGTGTTCCACCCATTTCAGGTAGAAATTGGCTTGAACACCAAACTTAGAGAGTGCAAAGCACCTAAAGCTGATTGACAAAAGAACAAGATAGTAACAGATCAGTGGATTCCTCATGTTGTTGGTAAAGGACACAATGGTTAGGCAGTATGATACCACTCTTGACAGTGTGAGCTCTTCATGCATTGAGAGTTCTACCATGAAGAGTTGTCCATACCAAGAAGTTAGCCTAGTAAGAATCTCCTTCATCCAAATGAAGGAATGGAGCTTGGAGATCCTTCATTGACGAGTAGAAGAAGGAGAAGTGGGTAGCTCCCAGATTCAGTGAGTACAAGCAGGTCACACCCAGTAATTTAGGTTTTTTTCTAATTTGAAAGTTCCAACAAATTGAATTACTGTCCCAAAAATCTCTGATTTTCCCTTGCTTTGTTTGAGTTGCATTATAAATGGCAGGAAAGGATAATTTCAAAGATTGATCACCATATAAAAACTTTTCTCAAACGACGTGTTTGCACAAAGAATGCAATAGGATAGGATATAACGCTATGAAACATGAACTGAACTAGGTAACTACTGTGAATTAATGCTTAATATGATAAATGCATCCACTAAAGATATCAAATTAAAGTGATGTATGCAAAATCTGAGTCGCAACTCACAACAAATATCACATCATGATATGAACTGTGTATGCATGTACCAATGGAATAATCATTTTATCACATCATGATGTGATCTGTGTATGCATGTACCAGTGGAATAATCATTTTTTTCCATGGGAAGAAGATCGATGAAATTACTTTTTGCAGTGCACACTGGATAATCAAAAGAAAAACTAAACAGTTGAATCACCTGGACATTTTGGTCAACTGAAGAAGTCTCTGTATTATCATTCCCAGGTATTTTATCTGTTTCTTCATTCAACTCATCATCACTGTATTGCCCAAGTAATAGCAAAGGATTGTCCTGTTGTACACCTGAAAAAAACAAACAAACTTGTCACCTTCTATGTAACACGGAAATGTATTATGCACTGTAAACAGAGGTATTAGAAGTAGTAACATTGTCGTTGCAGTTTCAACAACAGATTTCCAAAATAATCAAGCCAGATTGGTTTTTGTTCTCAAAGACAAATTGGTCATAAATGTTATAATAGATTGAAATGTCATTTATCTGATGTGGGTACCTGCTACACAATGAAAATCGCATGTTAGAGTGGTATAAACCATATAAAGCTAGAGACATACGAACCGAGAAGGAAAAAATGTCTTGCCGAAACCTCCAGAATGCTAAAATGTTGCCAAAAGGGCTTAACAGGTTGGGAGTCATTCAATTTTTCACTTTGGCGGAACACGACCTGATCTGACCATTGAATGTTCCCAAGACCTCAGCCACCCTACAGTCTGTAAACCAAGTGCATTGGCGGGAGACAAACACAATATTACCAAAATCCACCAAATTAACGCTTTGCAGGCATTTCTTCCCTACATAGTCCTTTGAAGCAAAAATGACGGAACCCACCTGAAGATGATGAAATGGGGACTCCGGCGTGAGTATCCTGATCGATATCCTCTTCAAGTTCATTTGCATGAGAGTCTCCCAAATCTCCTAGAAAAATTGGAATCAATTGTTGGCATTAGAACATTGATAACATGACTTTAGCGAGAGGAAGATTAATCTGAATTCAATTATCAAATGGAAGAACCATAAAATTGTGTATTCTACATTTTCACAGTACTAAAAAACAATGAAAACTAGTGGAGAGTGGCAATAGATCAAAAGTAACAAACTGAAGAAACTCAAGATTCAAATTCAATTTACTATGTTAGAGCATCCAAAATAAGTTCCAAAATCGTTAAACCCCTAAGTTCAGAATAGCTGATAAATTTATTAATCAACACTTCTTCAGTTTTGTTATCCATTGAGGCAAACGATAAGATATTCCTGGAGATTGTTATCTGAGGCTGGTTGTTAACTGGTTTTTACAGATGAAAATTTGAAAATTACAATGATGCATTGCCTTCTAAATGAACCAAACCTAATCAAGCAAATTAAAGTCATTAAACTTCACCACATATTAGGCTACTGCTTACTAATTAGTATAGATGCTCTTGCGCAACTTGGTTGGAATCTATTATATAGTGAACTAGAGATTAATCAGCTCAAGCAATCAATCGGAACTAGTCGGTTATAAGATAAATAGAAACTTTAAATTTTGACTCGCGGACATGTAAAGGAGCAATCATTAACTGAAGCAGACATACAATCTAATCAATAACTTGAAGAAAACCTATAGAGGGGAACACTTCCAATCAAAACAGGCTTGCCAATCTAAATATCAAAAATTTAACTGTGAAGAAGGAATCAAATAGAAGAAGAAGCAAAATGAAACAATCTAAAACCCTAGAAATTGAATAGAGACGAGAAGAATAAAGGGAATAGATTGATGATTACCAGAGGGTTCCGCAAAGAGATCGAGCTTTACTCTTCGACCAGCCGCGCTTTGAGCTGCCATACGACGTTCCTTTCTCCTTCCCATTAAGAGCGAGCGAGCGAGTAAGGGAGATTGGATTGATTGATTGATTGATGGTTTGTGTATAAGGGTTCGGCGATGGAGAGAGATAAAAGAGAGAGGAGATTACGTTTTTGAGCGAGATCTAGATGGAGAGGGATACGAAACGAAGCCGCTGTCTTAGAAATAGGAAGCTGCTATGTACAAACACATTTTTTTCTTAATACCACCAACTTTAGGGGAGTCGTGGTATTCAATTGTGAATGATTTTAAAAGCCATTAAAATTCATAGGTATTCAATTAAGGATTAATGATACATGTAAATCTAGGGGTATTCAAATACCGATTTTAAATTATTGTTTTAAAATTCATCAAAATCAGGGGTATTCAATTCATGTTTTTCAAAAGTCCACCAAAATCAGGGGTATTCAAAAAGTAGTGGATTTTAATGAATTTGTTAAAATTGTGGATTTTGAAGGATTTGTGAGTGGAAAATATATATAACAAGAGTTATTCCAAATCCAATTTTCCCCTTCATATTTCAACGGATTTATATTAACTATTGTTAAATAACACCACCATTTCTGCTAAATGATGTCACCATCCCATTTTTTTGTGATCTATTAAAGGACACCACCACCTTCCCTTCTCTTATCTCTTTATAGGAGTAGCACCACATCACCCCAAAACTTTTGGCCGCACCACCATGCCCTACCACCGTTAGCTGCACCACCACCCACACTTCATCTTCTCTTTTGTTCTACTTTTTTGTTATTATTATTTTTCTTCTTTTCATTATCTTCCTCTTTATTTTCTTTTCTTCTTGTCCTCTCTTCATCTTTGTTTTTTGTTTTTTTCCCTTCTGTTTTTTTTTCTTCTACTTTTCTCTTTGTTTTTCATTTTCTTCTATTTTTTCTCATTTCTTCTTTTTTTTCTTATTCGCTCTTGTGGAGGTTCCTGTGAGTGGAGGTTCCCCACTTGCCAAAACCTTCGCGAGGGCAAAAATAAGAAAAAAAAAAGTTAGGAGAAAAAGAAAAAAAAAACAAATAGAGAAAAAAGTGGAGGAGGAAGAAAAGAAAAATAAAAATAAAATAAAATAACAGAGAATAAGAAATAAAGAAAATAACAAATAAGAAGAAGATGTGAATGGGAGAATGTTGATAATAAGAATATGAAAATGGGTGGAGGTGGGGTGAGATGTGGCGGTGGTGATTGATGGAAAAGAAAAATAAGAGGGGGAAGAGGAGAAGTGGCGGTAGAGTGGTGGCGATGGTGATTGAAGAAAAATTAGAAATGAGGAGAAATGGCGGTGGCAGAGATAACAATTTGAAGTAAAATGATTATTTGTATTACTTTTGGACAATCTTTAATGTATTTGATTTTTTTTTTTAATTTGAAGTAAAATTCTCGTAACATGCAAACAATTGTTTAATTGATGTTTTGAGATATGGTTTATGATTTGTATTGGCATTAATAACAATGTAGGTAATGTTCTTTTATTATTTCCTACGACTAATAACACATTTATAAAATCCATTGAATTTATAAGAATCCATAACAACCTTTATAAAATCTACAAAATCCAATCATTTAAAATTCATCAAAATCCAGTGGATTTTGTAAAATCATTTGAAACATTTAAAAATCCACGAGATTTAATAAAAATTCTTCAGAATCCATTAAAATCCCGAATTGAATACCCCCACCTTATTTTCGTCAAAAACATATTGAATTTCCCTTTTTGTATTACCTACAAGCAAGGAAAAATAAAAAAATGTTCAGAGAGTTTCATCGAAAAACCAAAGCTCTCTATAGGGCATACACATAATTTTCCCCTCCCCGACAGTTGCTAGGCCATTTTAAAATCCTTTGCTCATTTTCATCGTTTTCTCAAGTCAATTACTGGATTTGGAGTTTTTTTTATGTATTTTGAAAGCTTGAAAATCGAGGTGATTGGTTGAAGGTGAAGATGATGGTGGGTGAATGGAGATTAAAGATGCATGATATAAGAGATAAATAATGAAGGGGACAGAGCCATTGACAGACCGAGTATTTTTTGTTGATGGAGGGGGTTAAGGGATGAATCATAATTAATTAATTATAATATAACAATTAATTAATTTAATATTTTTTTCTTTAATTTGAACATTACATAAATAATTATACAAAACACCAATTGTTAAACAAAACTTCATCTAAGCTATGGGGAAGATAATAGATCCAACAAGATAATTTGTAGGAACGCAAAAGATAAATATACGATGGAGAAATCAAATTCGTATATAATGTTAAGGGCAAAAACTTTAATTTCAAATGTTAAATTATAAATTTACAAAAAAAATTTGGCTATTTGCGATTTGTTCCCCATTAAAATAGCTAATTAGTGTTGCCCCTACATTAATCACTATTGCAGTATTCTCCAAAACTATCAGTTAACGTGTGTTGTCTATTAAAAGGCTCACGTTGATAGCCAAAATGTCCTTCAAACAATAAGCCACAAATGAACCTTGAAATACAAACATGCATATTGAGGAAAATTTAATGGGTCAATTTTTTTTATGCATTTCTAGAAAAATCCTACGAATAAAATACAAAACTAGACCTTTATATACAAATTCATCTTGAGAAATACTTAAAAAACATTATTTTTCCTCAAAGCAGACAAGAGAGGTTGGAGTTGTTGTAGCTAGTGGCGATGGCAGGAAAGAAAAATAAATCAAACAAAAAAGTCAGGGAGAGAAAATGTGGAAGAGGCGAGACAATTTTCGATTTCACAACAAACAAATAATTAAAACAAAAAAGAATAAAGGAGTGTGGTGAGGTCGTCGGCGTTGCAGATAACAGAGGAAAAAAAAAGGGTGGCACGAGATGGTGCCGTCGACATCATAAGGTCGGCAAATCGCAAATAACCCCCTACATTTCAAGAGTGAGTGGGGGCACTTGCCCCCACGTAGATCTGTCCCTGTATAGAGCATGTGTGGGTTCCCAGAGTGTTCTAAAAGCTTTGAAGATTTATGAGCCTTGAAGATGGTGAAAGTTGGTTGAAAATGGAGTTGAGGTTGGGGATGATTTTGGCTCGGGTTGCTAAAAAACCAGATCTAGGCAATTGTCACAAAATACACTCGTGAACCTCCGCGCAAGTTTTCTATTAAAAAAAACAAAAAATTACTTTGTATCGCTACATATGAAAAGTTTCAAAAAGGGTTTACCAAAAAACAACTCCCTTGGAGATCCACATGGACACTCACCTAGATATGATTTTTTGGCTACTCGAGCCAAATCATCTCCATCTTCAACCAAAATCATCTAGAACTTCAACAAACCACCTCCATCTTAAACCAACTTTTTCCATTTTCACGAAAACATCTTTTAAAACTTGTTAAAATAACTCAAGAACCCACAAAAAGCTTTATCTTCAAGCTTATCTTTAAAGCTTCATATTCAACCTTCAAAATCACACTCAAACATAACATTCAAATCATAATCAAACACTCAAAATCGAGCAAAGTGATATAAAAAATGGTTGAAATCGAGCAATGAATGTAAAAAAAAAAAAAAAAAAAAAAAAAAAAAAAAAAATGACAGGAAAAAGTTGAAATTATGTTCAACCTAAATAAGGGTAAAGTTTTCAGCGAAATTCGTCGTAATCTATTTTTTCTAGCAGGTGGTATATAGAAAAAATGGTGGCACAAAGCAAAATTTTATAACAAGTACGATGTGATGAAATGTGGGTGTACATAGTAGCTCCCTATAAATAAGGTTTTGTTATTTTAGATATTTGAATGTCAATAAGACGTTGTCACTTATTATTCATGTTTGTGTTATGATATAAATGCATTGTGGTATAACTCGAGAGACTATCATAATAATACAATTACTAATTTAAAAGTTCCACTAAAAAAAAAAATCTCCATAAGCACGATTACATGGACTAGTCTCTAAGTTTGTTGTACACACACGTAGTTATTATGCCTGCATGCACGTGCGATGTTGTAGTTCATAGTAACTTTCATAATGGTCATATACATTTTAAGTAGAAAAAAAAATCATTATCAGTAGGTTTGATGTAAATGGGAGATCATATTGTAGCATCAAAAACTCAATCATCGTGATGTCATATATTGTATGATTCAATTTATAAATTAGTGAAATTGTTGAAGGCATTAATAATAATAATAATAATAATAATAATAATATAATAATAATAATAATAATAATAATAATAATAATAATAATAATAATAATAATAATAATAATGCTATTGACTGATGGAGGATATAAAAAAAAGAGTAATTATAGGTGTCGAGGAAACCAGCGAGGAAATGAGCGAGGGGAGGGAGGTGGCTGGGTGGGAACCGTTCACCTCCCTCGGGATGCGCGCACAAAAAGATGACACACATCCCGAGGGAAGTGAACGATTCCCACCCCGCCACCTCCCTCCCCTCGCTCATTTCCTCGCTGGTTTCCTCGACACCTAGAATTTTTGTAAAAAAATCAAATAGAAATTTGAATTTGAATGCACGTGAACAGAGCCATAACAGGTTTTGTCATTTTTATGGGCAAAATTGTAACTATACAAAGTATAGAGATAATAATAATGCAACTTTTGACCGATGGAGGATATAAATTTGACATCAAAATGAATGAGTTAAATTATTTGAATTAAATATACAAATGATATAAGCTAACAAGAAGTTAAACCAAACATATTTAGAGCTCAAGGTCGCCAAATTTGATAAACTTAAGGATGAGCGTATCTCCAACCCAATTTGTTTTTCGACTGCCCGCTAATTTTGTTTGACAAAATGTTTCGTTGAATATATTGATTTGCACATTCCCATCAGGAAAGAGAGTAAAAAGTTTGCCCTTGTCCTTGCGCAAACATGAGGTAGATGTACCCATGAGACTTGGGCAAAAAGAAGAACTCCACATATACGCTAACACGAGCAAGCTAGGGAATGTTAAATTGAAGTGCATTTTGCGGAGCTCAGTGCATGAAGTTTTGGTAGGTTCTGCCAAGGAATGTGGTTTCTCGAAAAATGTTGAAATTTCTCAAAAATAAATTTTTTATTTAGCAATTTTTTTTTTTCAAAATCCAAAATAACTTATTATTTTCATTAGGTGAATCTCAATTTCAATACATTTAACTAATTATAACTTTCGTTTAGTATTAAAATTTTGTTCTATAAGTAATTCTTATGTAATATGTAGTTTGTATGACACGAGTCTCGTGATATTTTTTTATGTTGTATTTATGAGTTTAAAATGCTTAAATTATATTAATAACTTCAAAATGATAACTGAATTTTTTTAATGTTTTTCTATACACAATAAAATATTATTTAATATAACCTTGCCGAAAATTACCTTGAAAAACGAAATCACAATTCTTGATTTCTGCATCCAATCGATGCAACAGGGACAATGATTGACATGTTAAGTTCAACATGGAATAGACATGGGCGGATCTACTAAGGGGCGGGTGGGGGAGCATTTACCCCCCCTAAACTTTTTAAACTTTTTAGTATATATACTTTAGTCTTAAAAAACTCACAATATGAAAATTGTTTATATAAGCATTTTAATATGTCTTTGTGGGTGCAGTGGTTGTAGGTTAATAATTTTTGGTAAAAGACTTGAGTTCGATACTCTTCAAGTGCATTTTAATTTTATTTTTAATGCAATTTTATTAGTAATTGCAAACATTAAAAAATGTTTAGTCTAATAAAAACTTATTAACATTAATAAATGAATTATTTTTCACAAGTGGTGTAATTGTATAAAACGTCAAACAAAAAAAAATTAAAATTAATAGATAAAATAATAACTATAGAATTCAATGAAAATATATACCATTAGGCAACTTGTACAAAATTTGACATATAAACTATTTATTCTATGAAATTGTATTATGATCATATTAAATTTGCAAATTTAAAAAAAAATAGCTTCACTTAGATACTTATCCTAATTATTTTGCGATATTAGTTGTATATTCCAGTTATTATGCTCGTTTGCTCATTGTTAAGGTTATCGATAATGATCTTATTTTGGCTTAAAAGTTGACTACATTGGATCCAATTTGGTATATGCAATGTATTTTTTTATAGTTGTATTTTTTTATTAGTTACTAGTTCAGGTATAAATTTTTTTGGCTTTACCATTGATAACTATGATTATCAAATAATAAGTATTTTTCATTTCGCCCCCCTCGACTAAAATCCTGGGTCCACCCCTGGGAATAGATATAACAACTGATCGTAATTGGGAGGATGTCGATTAAGAAAAATGGGGAATGGAAAGATTGATCGAGTTTTTTTTTTTTTTTTTGGGAGGGGGTGGGGGCATTTTTATTTTTTAATATAAATATTTTTTTTTAAAGATAAATACGATTTACTTTCCCAAAAAATTCATATCAAATAAGTAAGTTTTAGAAATTTCCTAAAAATTAGTAAAATATTCATGAGCGTCTTAAACTAACTTGCAAAATATTCCTTTTAGTTATTACATCATTGTAAGTGAATCACTATTTATTAATAAGTTATAGGGATACAATTTTTCATGCAATAGTATAAGACGAACCCGTTTAATTGTCGAGGGAACCAGCGAGGGACCCCACCAGGGGGGGAGGGGGTGGAAACAGTTCATTTTCCTCGAAATACGCATTTGATTTTTCAACGCATGCATCCCGAAATTTCAATGCGCATCCCGGAGGGATGGACGACTCCCATCCCCCCTGTGGGGTCCCTCGCTGGTTCCCTCGACAATTAGAATTTTTCGTATAAGACACTTATGTACCAACGACTTTGGGTTTCATGAACAAAATCTATAAAGATAAGCAAAATATTTATCGTTCGTATGATAATTTTTGTAATCTGAATAAATTTTATCATGAATTGAAGTTTGTGTTTTAACACTTGTTTATGTTTGCTAAATGAAAATAACTTATGTCAGTAAATATTTTGTTTTGTTTTTCAATCCCGCGATAAAGAGGTGATTTAAATGTAACAGACAAAAGAATAATTAACACACATACCAATTTCATATGATCACTCCATATCAAATGAAGCCTAAAAGCATCCATCATTTTTATGAAAACTTATTTTTTATAGAAAATGATTTCACAATAAGGGTTAACACCATGGTGCAAATAGCAGGGTACTCCCCAAAAAACAAAGAATGGGGGTGCAAGTAGATTTTTACTTAGTTACACCCACCCTGTATACCACTTTAAACCTTCAACGCTTTCCCGCACAAAACCATTATCTCCCCCATGACTACTCTCTCACTAAAAACCCTTCCTCTCTCTGCACATCTATTCGAAAAACTTAAAATCAAACCTAAAAAAAACTTCTCTAAGGTCTAATTATTGCTTACAATCGATCAATTTCATCTCCACATGGACCCCAAAGACGGGGAAGATCTCTGCAACACAGGGCCGGACGAGGAGACAAGCGCACGGGAGAGAAAGAGAGCGAGGCGGGTGAGCTTCGCTGAGATCACTTCAGTTCACATCTTTGATCGAGACGACGAGCTAGAGACGCCCCCAAGCTCCGAAAACCCTGAACTAGAGCAGCATCAGCAGCAGCCGAATGAGGGGTTAGGGTTTCAGAAATACGTTGTGGAAGGCGATGATTCCAAGGAGATTTTGCCGAGTGAAGAGGATGAGCGAGAGCTGTTTGTTCGCGATATGGACTTCTTGTCCTCTCCTGGAAGTGCTATTGGTTCTACCACCTCTAATGATGGCAAGTTTTTTTTTTAAGAGTAATTTTACTTATTTTTATTAGTTTTGCAATTACAAGTTCATAAGTTTGAGTTCCGAAGCGATGATTAGAGTAAGTTGTGTGTTCTATTTTTCACAAATTTCATTTCCTGGTAATTTAGTTAAGCGTTTTATGATTAGCAATTTATGCATTTGGATGTTTTTACTCTCCCCCAATTTCATTTCGTCAATACTAATTAAAATTAGCAATAAGCATTTAATTAACATGAACTGTAGCTTCGGTGGGGTGAACATGAGCAAGTTGCTATTTTTAGAGTTCAATCACTACAACGAAACTTGATTGGTGTGAAAGTGAAGGATGGTGAGAGAGAGAGTTGGGGGGGGGGGGGGGGTGGTGAAGGGAGGGAGGATAGAAACCAACATGAAAGGATACAAGCAACAAAAACAACTGAATGTGCGAAGAGTAAATGTAGAGGGAAAATGTAAAGATATATGAATGGTTCATGACTGCGGTAAAGCTATATGAATTACAACAAGGGTTGAGTTCTGTTAATTTTTGTGTGAATATCTTACTTTTTCAAATAAAAGTAGTTTTTTAGACTCGCTATTTTGATCCCAGGGAAAGTTGCCCTAGGATTTAGATTTAACTTTCAAACATTAGACACTAGCGTAGGAGGTAAACTTATGAAATCACCAAGATCATGTCATTCTCTTTATATTTGCAGAAGACAATTTCTTTGGGCCTGTATCAGCAAGTTTTATTAGGTCTGGACGGGGGTCAAACTCTGCAGCCTCAGATGATAGTCATGATATTACTCTGGATTCAACAGCATTTTCCATGCACTTTCAAAGCCTTGTGCACTCAGATTCAGGAGGCAATTTTAAGACCCCAACAGAGGTTGATTTCACCAGTGAAGATAGGTTGCCATTTGAAAATTGTAAATCTGCGAATTCAGGGAGTTCCATGGAATTAACTAAGGTTAACAAACCAATTTCACATTGGTCTGCTTCTGGTGGAAATTCCGGTGGCGGCTGTGGTTCAAATGATATGAGCTTGATAGAATCCAACCCGTGTAGGGATGAGTATGATTATGGAAGATTATCTCCAACACTTGATGCACTCCTGGCTGAAGGCAGCAAGGATATGGAAGTTATCTCTGTGCCTGGGAAGGCAAGCATCTTAAAGTCGCCCAAGTCTTTAAGTGGTGATGGTGATTTTCCCACTCTTTCTGTGCATAAGATTGAAGTTTCACAACTAAACAAATCTGAGGAGAAAGACTTGAAAAGTTTTCAGAGTACTTCTACTTCTGCCGAGGTGGTTTGCAATGGCAAAGTTAAGTTGCTTGAGACTATTTGTGGGCCTGTGAGTACTCCTTCTGACCAGAATAGTTATGATTGCTTGGTTAGTGTCAATGATGCTCTTCCTGCTTTCACCAGTCACATAAACCAAATTATCAATGATACTAGCCAGGTTAGATACCTCTCATGCCTGGAGTTATAAGGTGTTGTTTCTTATTATTTTACTGTTTATTTGTCTATACCTATGTGTTTGAACCCACTTCTTAAATGGTTGGCACATTGCAATGCAAGTACGGGTCTTGGATTTGAGTTTATTTCACCTGCCCACATTCTCCTCCCATCCCCTCTCATCTCTCTTTCACGATTCATATTCAATAGGCTCTTCCCTATATTTCTATGGCTTCTTTTCTTCCTAAGAACTTTTATTCGTGGAAAGTATTAGTTCATTTTAATTAAATCTATAGTATCTGACGCATGTTCCTTAAGTCATGCATGTTTTATCATTTCAATTGCAGATGCTGCCTCCTAGCGTGGATGGGTTTGGCAATGATGCAGTCAAAGCCAGTGCAAATAAACTGGAGTTAGGGGGTGTTGATAATAATAACCCAGTTACACCTCTGAAGAGCACATTTCAGATTGGCTTGACAACAAACATGGATTATGTTGGTCAAACTGGAGATGCAGTGATGAGAGAATCTCCAAAAGGTGAAAGGCGTACTCCTATTATTGGTCATAGCAATAATGAACACTCTGGATTACTGGTAGAAGGATCTGTATCATCCTTACGTGCCAAGAGGCAAGCTATATTTGTAGGTTCTGCAGTTCGTTCCACAAATGAGCATATAGCCACTCCTTTTGCTAGAGAACAATCTTCATCCATTTTAAATAGAAAAGACATTGGGCATGGTGAACACTTTGTTTCTTTAAGGGAGAGCATTTCAAAGTGCAATCTGCTTGAGATGTCTCCCTTTGGTGCTGCAGTGAAAGTTGGAGATAGAATTGAAAAACCAGTATTTGTGAGTCATCTTCAAAGTCCTTCGTATGCAACTCTTCTGAGTGAAAATGGCAAAGGCAATAAATTTGGCTGGATGAATGTTTCGGTTACTCTTCCAGAAGAGCTTTTGTCAAACATTGCTCAGAAAAGCATCAGAAAGATAAACAGAGGTGAAAATGAAAGATATGGCATTGAGACACCTAAGGTCATAAGAATGTCCGAGGAAAGCGAGGCCACTGAGTATATTGAAAAACATGGGTATAACTCATCTCAAGGATTTCTGCCGACTGTTGAACCTGGCAAGTCTATTGCACCAGCTGTGCCAGCCTACCAATTTTCAGGATCAAGAAAAGACATTCAGCAGCATCGTTTGACTTCTGAAAATCACCCCGAGAAGGCCGTGGTTGCAACTGAAACAAATTCCTCAGTGTCGGAGATGGAATTCGTATTCAGGGAGAATGAACACATGATCAGTACACCTCTTAAGTGCATGCCGTCTGCGTTGAATAGATCACCACACATATCGGGGCCACTCGAGGAAAAATGTGTACTTCCAGGTGCTTCGTATCAGTGCAATCAATATGCTAAGCTCGCTAACTTGGATCAGAGACAAGATTCAGTTTCCAGAAAACCAAATGATGTCTACAGGAGTTACTCAACTCCAGTGGTCGAACAACACTCCAGTAATGGGGCTTCCTTGCTTAAGGAAACAAGAACTGATGCTACAGCCTTATTGGGCGTTAGTGCAGATGACAACACAACATTTGGTAAGTCAAAATGGTTAGGTCATGGGGAACCTCTTCACCCCAATTATCTCTCAGAGTCTGGAAAGATTGGAAGCTACCTAACCCCCTTGAGGTGGGGAACTAGACGGGATTCGACGTCTGCAATTTCAAATTCGAATTTTAGAACAAGGACAGACCCAACAAAATTTAGCAAGAAAGTTCCTGAAAGCGAGTCGTTACATAGGAATGCTTCTGCATTTGTTCGCAAGGGGTCCGTAGTTGCAACAAGACTTGAGAAGGTCATTTGGTTTTCCTATTTATGAATTTGTTGATTCGGATTCATGTAACAAAGTGATAACTGCAGGGAATATTTCAGTTTTTTCTTCCCCACCCCCCTTTTTGGTCATAATTTTACAATTTTGACATGCAGCGATTGGTGGAAGGCTCCTTGTGGAAAGAAAAAGAAACCCAGGATTTATCAGAGAAAGATAGCATGCACCCTTTTGTTACGAGAACCCTTTCCCTTGGAACTATTCAATGTTCAGATGGACATGGTCATGGTGACAGTCAAAGTTGCCCCCAAAATTCACAGGAATCAGTACAAGAAGTTGAGGGTTCTATACGGAAAAGGAAGATTGGAGAAATTAAACTCATGGAGAAAGACAACATTGAAAAAATTCGTAAGATACAGAAGATCCCAAATGCTGCTCCTGAGATGGAGGGCCATGTCATGGAGTTTCAGTCAGAAAGTTGTCCGCTGGGAGATAAAGAAGTAGAAAGGACAGAAGGGTCTGCCTTACTGGGGCTTCTGGCTGATGTATGCTCCAAACTTCAATGTATTATAGCTGTGTCATACTAAAATTTCCAATTCAATCCGTTTTAAAATCTTGAAAAATGAAAACTTTGTTGAAACCATGGTCATTTTGACGATCTCAATGCCATCAAAACTTGCAGGGACCAATACAAAAAAGTGAAGATTATAGCCGGAAAAGGAGGACTGAAGAAATTAAACTCACGGAGAAAGACAATATTGATGAAAACGACAGGACGCAAAAAATCCCAAAAACAGCTCCAGAAATGGAGGGCAGTCTCTTAGAGTTTCAGTCGGAACATTATCACTTGAGCGATAAAGAAGTAGAATGGACTGAAGGTTCTGCATTGCAGGGGTTTTGGGCTAATGTACGTAGCACTGCCATTATGAACTGTTCCTCTTTATTGTTATCTACAGGTTTGCCTGGTCCGCTTACTGAATAACTAGAACATGGTATCCCCTTTCCACACTTGTAGTTGAATTTAACTTAAAAAGTTTGCAGGTTTCCAGGAAATTTTCTGGGGATATGGAAGAATATCTTTTGCCGTCATCTGGTAAACTAAATACACGAGTGGTACGTTCTGCACTTTGATACATTATATCTGGATCATAGATTTGAATTTAAATTTTCATCCATCTCAACCTCTTGAAAGTTGAAATATATAAATTTGGTATGGAAACTTAACATTTTAATGGAAACTGAGAATTATTATTATTATTATTATTATTTAATTTAATTTTTGTTGAAAATATTAGATACCATATTAGTCAATGGAGCTATCACAACTGTTAAAATATGTAAATGCACAGTTAAAGCCAATAATTTCTATAAATCTACAACTTTCCAGTGCAGAAACATTCATCACAGTGTTCTCGTGTGTGTTTTGTAAGCACAGTGTGAGAATCTCATGATTTTCTCAGGTTATGTATTAAAAATAAATCGAACATAAGAAACCAAATAATTTTAAGCAAACCAGTTATTCACTACTGCATGTAAACACTGCAATTCGCATGGAGGTTAGCTAAATCTAATATGACATACAACCTTCTTCCAAGTCATTATCCTTGATAGTGGATGCCTCTTTATGATAGTACTATGTCAATGTGACACACTGGGGTCTGTGCCTGGGGAGGGGGGCGTAGGGATGTAGTCCAACTGTTTGATGGTTTTGCATGAAGATAAACAACATAATGGATATGAAGCTTGACATTGCGCTTACATTACACTTCAAGCACACTAAGAATTCATGTAAAAATTTTGTATCATTATGATTTTCATCGTATAGACCCCAAAGATGAACATAAATGACTAAAAGTTAATGTCTGTAAAGATTCACTAACTTTTACTCCACTCCCATATGCAAATCTTATTCTCCCTAAACAACTACAACATAGAACAGCTCGAGTTTTCAGACACTGTCGTATTTCTCTCCTTCCACATCATCCAGATAACACAATGAGAGTTCTTTCCCAATCCATTTTTCTTTTCCAACAAGAGGCATGGTTAGGTTGGTGCAAAGATGCACCAAACTCAGCAGTACATCTGCTCCAAACCTCCTAGGCATACATACACCCAGTCAAGGAAAAGGTGTTGAAGTGGTTCCCCACTTGATCATAGAAGGCACGCCAATTAACTAGGCCCAGTCCCCTTCACATCAGATTATCAATGGTAACAATATTACATTTTGCAACACCCCATACCATAAAATCAGCTCTTGGGTTTACTTGCTTTTCCCAAAAGATTGGGCTTTTGAAATCATTCAACTGCTGAAAATTTACTGCAGGATTGTGAGTCAAGAGCTGATCATTAGATAAGTATTGGTAGCAGCTACCAACCGAGAATATACCTATCCTATCATTCCACCTCCATCTATCCTCAGATTGATCCAGTGAGACACTCAATAAGAGATCAACTAACTCTGCCAATGCCAAACTAATGTGTCTCACAGTTCTCTTCCAAGGTGGACTGGTGGAGGTTAACTTCATCGTCTTGATTGCACTTATAAACAAAGTCAGATACGACTCCATTTTTCTGCTGTTGATGGAATAGATGCTACTATGCTCTTGCATTAGAGGTTCATTCCCTAAACATAAATCATTCCAGAAATCAGCCTTAATTCCATTGCCAACTATCAAAGTTGTATGTTTGCGGGAGTCCTGCTTGTTTGACGCTATTCCCCTTTGATCTCTAGGCTTACACACCTCTTTCTACTTTACCAAGTGAAATTTCTTAATTGAGGTTCCCAACAAGAAGTCTCTAGAGGTTTTGTCCAAATCCTTGGCAGTGGAGGGGATAGTGTTGAGAGACGTTAGATACATTGGATTGGAATACTAGATGCTTTGTTGTCTATAAGAGTTACTCTTCCTGCCTTTTAGAAATGTCAAACTGCCAGTCTTACTCTCACCCTAGTAACCACCTCATCCCAAAAGCTGTCATTGACTCGAATTTCAAAGGAGACCTAGCCCTAGGCTGGACGAAAGGAGAGCGTTGTGATTTCATGTTAGAGCATCTATAGGTTTGATTCCAAGGTTTTTTCTGTAGCAGTCGGCAAGGTTTCTTGGAGCCTAACACCTTACACCATAGTTTGGAGTGTTTGGACTGAAAGGAAAGGCCATGTATGGATTTAGAGTGCAAGATTTCCTTCTATTGTGGCTTTGAGAATTTCGTCTTTAATTGGGGGAATCTTATGTGTAACTCTTAACTTGCGTTTGTTTCTTTTTCCTTAGTTTACTTGTAATCCTTTGGCAAGAACCTACAAAATATCTCCAGTTTATCAACAAATAGAATATTGCTTTTTGAGCCAAAGTGTGGATATTATTAACCTCACGTACTGTATATTAGGCAAAGTTGATTGAGAAACCCAAAATTGCTTCTAACCACATCAATATTGATTTCAGAAACCGAATTTGGTAAACACATGCCTTTACAAAAACATCTATCATCACAATACTGTAATAGAGGGACCGCTCTGAGGCATGCAGAGCTTTTTGTCCTACCATTTTCCCCAACCAGTTGGCCTTGATTACCATAGCTGACAGAGCTTGAGATATCAAAGAGAAGATCAATGGTGTCAGCCCTGCTGTCTTATGCCTCTTGAGGCTGTAAAATATCCAAAAGAAGCACCATTCACAATAACGCAGATGGAAGGAGTCTTAAGCATGGTTGCCATCCACGAGCGCCATTGATTTTTGGGATTAAGTTGATCATAGTAAGGCGCCAATCTACATAAGAGTTAGAGCTAAACTCATTCACCAGCCACACGAAAGTGCTTGCTGAGCAATTTCTGTTTGTCATTCACCTGACCTTGTTACGGTATTTGAAAGTGCTTACTGAGCTATCCATGGGCTGATGGCATATGGAAGGACTCACACAGCCACTTTGCTTGCTGTTGCTCTAAGAAGACCTTTGTTTGTCGCCATTGAGATCTTTCTACAATTTCATCTTAGCCCTGGCTGATTTTCTGGATCCCTATAAGTTTTGTCTCAATCTCCAAGAAGTTCATGAAATCTTGTTCATAAGCATTTAGAAAATATTCGAAAATCTTCCAAGGAGTAGCAGGTAGCTTACATAACTAGCCATGACTTATGCTTTGATGTAATTACTCAAATTAATTATCTGTGCTTTTTTCCTGACAAGTGGTGATTGAGCTATTTAACTATGTCCAGTTTTCTTGAGCTCAGTCACCTGGTTTCAAAACCAAAAAGACCCATGCTCAAATCTAGTGTAAATATATTCAAAAGTATCAGTAAATCTAAAACGTAATTCATTTGCACCTAACTAATGTGAATCTAGGAGTGTACTATTACTTGACCTCATGAATATATCAGTTCTATTCTAACTACCCATTAGTTTTCCTAAGAAACTAAAAGATGAAAACCATCAATTTGTTAGTGCTATTTGGTCCACCCAAAAAATTTGTATATGTTTGTTTGAACTACCTTCATTACTCGTTCACCTCGCTAAATGTTTAAATAGTTGCATTATCTTCCACTCTTCCTAAAGGTTTTTGTGCATAATTCTATACGACATTGAATCAAAAAATTTAAGGAAATTTTCCAGATTGTCTTTTCCAATTTATTATGAGTGAATCCAATTTATTTATGAATAAAACCAAGTTCTTTTTCCCTTTCCTCCTTGCATATTTAACATGCATGTACTTGTTTCGGCTTCCTCTCATCTTTTTATTTATTATGAGTGAAACCTGACGCCGCAATGTTTTTGGTTTGATTTAACAAACCTGTACTTGTTTCAGTTTCCTCTCATCTTTTTATTTCACCTTTAGCTTGACAGTTTGGAAGATATGTTAGATCGTCTAAAAAAGGCCAAAAAGTACGAGAAGCTTTGCACTCTTATCAAGTTCCAGGTCTTCTTTCACGATTACATTACTTTCACGAGCTTTGATTTAACACCTTGTGCTTTGTTGAGAATTTTCTGCTTCTGGAACAATTTTACATGGCTGTTTTGATTATTTTCTCCAGGGAACAGATGATCAACCTCATAATCTTCAACTAAGAAGGTAATACCCAAATTCTTCGTGTGCTCATGGATGACATGCAGTTTGATCTTAAAGGTGGTTTAAAAAAAAACAAGTACTTCAGTTTTTGTCTGACTTGATGAATTTGCTTATGTTGCAGAGCAGCTGAAGCTAAATATTTGCAAGCAACACTTGTCTACGAAAAGGCGAAGATGGAGTTATTGCGTGTGAAGCAGGAAAGATTACTTGTAAATTTCTTCTACTTGTATTCATGTTTTTATGTGTATTTTTCCCCAACTTATAGCATACTTATTCGTTTGCTATGATCATTTGAACACAGAAAAAGTTGGAGTTACTGCAGTCTGGAATTCAGAAATCTGATAATTTGAAATCCAATTTGAAGAATGTGCTCGCATGTGATGCACAAAACAGAGAGAGCCAGTTTCCATCTTTTCCAGTTGATTGTAGTAGCCAAAAAGAGGTAAGCTCGTGAGTTGTGAGCTACTGATATTCCCCCCCCCTCTTCATTTGATATATAGAACTAGTTATTGTTCCCTGGGCTCATCTTAATTTTCAATTAGTTTGTGCTGTATGACAGAGTCCATGATCCAAATGACAGATTCAGTAGTTGGCATTTGCTATCTATTGGAATTTGGTACACTATTTTGATGATATTAAGGATTTGTCTAGGTCAAACTTGTAGTACCACATACACCTTGGCTTTAATCAGAAGAGATGGAGGCTTGAAATATTTGTTAGATAACTCGTTGATACAGAATTGGTAGAAATTTTCTTGTAGACAATGTATTATATATATATATATATATATACCTAGCATTTTTGAAGCTATTTTAGAAAATACTTATCAATCTATAAAGTAACTAACACACTGTCTAAGGATTTCCATATATTGGAACATCAAATACTAGTTTTTGTTTCCGGATCCATATATATATATATATATAGTTTTACCTTGCATTCTTGAAACTATTTTAGAAAATGCTTATCAATCTATAAAGAAACTAACAGCTGCCTAAGGATTTCCATATATTAGAACACCAAATATTAGTTTTTGTTTGGGGATCCATAATAAAAGAAGGAAGAATAAGCAGCAAATGAACATTGAGAGATAGCCCTTAGTGTGGTCTGGAAAATGAATACCATATCAGATTGAGTGCTATACTGAACCCCCAGCCAAACCTTCCAAAAGGTACTACTCTAATAAGTGCATGTTCTGATCCCAAAAACCTGTCGTGGCGCTACCCTTTCAAGTCCACTATACAGTTCTTCCATTCTTGGGAGTTATTGCCTTGTCTGTATATTGTCTGCTATTTCTCTCTCTAGTCCTGGTTTGATTATGCCTTTACAACAAAATGTTTAATTTAATTCTAGACAACATCTCTACAATGTTTAATTTAATTCTAGATGACATCTCTCTCTCTCTCTTTCTTTCATACATCTAAAGAAGGTTTAGTATGTTGTTAACGACATGTAGCAAGGTTTTCTCTGGTTAATAAACCGTGTTTCAGGATGCATATAATAAAGTGATCACGAAGAGGCAGGAGCTTGGGGCTTTAGAAAAAGAAGTAAACAACTTGGTCAAATCTATCCTTGATTCCTGTAAGATAAAGGGAGAACCAGAACCTTCTGAGACGATACGGTTAGTTAATGATCATCTAAGGAAGAGAATACATTGCAGGTTAATTCAGAAGGAGTTGCAGGTTTATAGACTATCCCTTGTTCACTGATATTACTCACACACAACTACACTTGCAACCACCAAAACATGTATATCTAAATACTTAGTTAAATTTAATATTCTTGGTTTGTATCTTGCCTATCAGATTTGGGAAGTGGATAATGTGGAAAGCAAGAATGATCATCATAGCCTTGTTCTTAGCTATTGCCAATTTCTGTTCCAAAGGTGGTTTTTGTTGTTTTAATATATTAGTTTGTTTTGTCGAGTGTATGAGAATTTTCAGTAACTGTTTTAGCTTTATCTCATTGGCAATGTTGCACATCTAATTTCTTTGTTAGTTTAGCAGCTTTACCGTAAATCTTGTCTCAGTTTCGAAGATAATTATCACAAATAGATTGAATGATGCAAACATCATGAAGGTAGTGAAGTTATCTTCTTAAAAGCATTTTAATTATGCTTATATTGTTTCTTCACTGACTCTGTCTTATTCTCAAAGAGTTTCCCAAATATGGATGCTTGCACGGCGTTCAGATTTGTTTTCAATACCGAAGCTGCTCAGAGTCTTGTTAATTCTAAAAGTTTGACTGTACAAACACAAGTGAGCGCCTTTCTCTTAGTACACTTTAGCTGTGCATGGTGCATATTTTCTTGCTGACTCCCATTTTAATTTGCATGTCGAACCCTCAAATAATCTATTGAAAGTCATTAGATAATTGACAGTGTACTTCTTCCTGTCCGAATCCACAAGAGCACATGAAAAGAACAGTCAAATCTGTGACTCATATTTGTATTGTTGTTTCCAATTTCCTTATAGATCCCATGGATTCTGACTTTATTTTCTGCAGATAACTAGTTCCCTTTTGGGGAATCTTCTGGATGTTCTTGAGGAAGTGCAGACAGCTCAGATAGAGTTAAGAAATTTATTTCAGACAAGTTTTTCTTCACCGGAAGGTAACACATTTGAGCTATCCCTAATTCCCTATTTCTCCTAGTCTGAAATAATTAATGACTATATTCTTTCATGCTTCTTTTGATTAAAGGTCGCAAATCTGGTTTTAGACTTTTGGGCATTGACTGACAGAAATGTCGCCTGATGTACAAACCTGTAATCCATGTTAAGCATGTCTCTTGATATTGTTGGTCACATAATTGAGAATTCAAATTTTATTTAGTGGATATGCAACTATTAATTTCTTCCATCGAAAACATTACACCTAATGGGGATGGGTAAGCATAATGCAATTAGAAATTATAATAGGCAGTAGTCGCCTTTTCTTAGTAGCTAGCGTTTCTGTGTATGGTGTCTTTAAAGTTTAAAGTTTAAACAGACATGTCTTGTTGCCGGAGGGATCTATTTCGTGTCTGAGTCGATATGTTCTCAGGCTTCTGAAGTCTGAAGATAAGGCGGTTGGTTTTGACATGCCAGTGCTTTTTTGTTATATTTCTTGATGTTGAGAGGATTAGATATTTAAATGTTCTGAACTAATATTTGAATTTCAACTAGAAAGCAAGCAATGAAACAAGAGATACTAATCTAATCCAAAAGCATTACTTTACTTTTGGTTTCTATAGTAGCTTTGCATGTCTTTTGAAAGTGCCATGTACCTGAGTCCTACAAATCAATTTAAAGGAATTTTTTTCTTGTAGCATGCAACGAGAACAATATACATGTCATAGTGAAGAAATAGAAAATAAGCAGAGAACGTCTTCATGAAAATGTAAGATTAAAATTCATGGTGACATCCTTGGAGTATTTCAATTATGGAGATATGCTAACAAAATTATGTTATGCTGTACGCATTTGATTTCTACGAACAATATATAAATCTCAAAATAGAAATGTATTAGAAATATAAGGCTGCTTTGGCAAACGTGTTATTGTTGTTGATCTGTAGGAACTAGAAAATGTGTCTAACCTAGAACAAATTCTGATGCAACATAGGTGATGTGTAAAAGTTGAGTTGGTTAATCATGTTCAACAATGACACTGACTTAAATCGTTAAAAGAGAGGGTTTGTGCACAAGGTCTTAAGGTGTGTCATGGAAGGCTAATGAGGATGAGCCTGGGTCTATAATTTACATTTGGTAACCGAATGTCAAAAGTTTGAGGTGCTTAGGTTAGGCCCAGGAAGTGCTTTTACTTGTCAACGTTTTGTGATCTCGCTCGACTCTGTGACATGTGCTAGACAACAAGGTCCATAGCCTCTTTTATAAATCAAGTGGGATGCCAGTTGTATAATATAGAGGGTACCAATTTCAATAGGCTCCCTAACTTCTTGGAAGGCCAATTCTTTTACTTTGATAGGTTTCTCGTTCTCGCTAGTAGTTTGTTTTAGGCCCTCCACTTCTGCAGAGTTGTCATTTGTTCAATACTACCAAAGTACGTGTGTTGACTTTGAACAACATTGATTACCTTCAATGATTCATTTGTGAACGTTCAGGAACTTTTTGTTAGATGTAATTTTTTGCCTCAAGGTTAGGAGTTTTAAGAAGTTTCTTCTGTTTGTTAATACTATGCTATTTTGTAGACTTATCTGTGCATGAAACTAGCTATGTTAATTCAAAATGCACTCTGGCTTTGTCTACTCAGCTGGGATGCTCGAGCTGCAACTCTGTTTCATCAATTTCAAGATTGGTACCAAGGTGTCGCTGACTCTTGACATGACTTGTTTGAAACGGTATGCCCTTTATCTTTGTTTTTATTCCTAACATATCCTTAGATTTGGTTACATAATACAATACAAGCCTTAATGCTTTCCACACAATTTCGAAGTTAAAATCCACCATCCATTGGTTTTGTCTAGAGTAACCTTGTAGACACATTGACAACCTTTTGCAACCGATTTTACCATGCATAATCTGATGTCCCTCTAATTTACTTGCTTTTGTAAACAGTGGGATGTATCCCTCGGAGATACTGCCTCGCTTCTCAGCAACACAAGCTGCACAACCTCTCTCTGTGCAAATTGAAGCAACTGTTGGGGCTCTTGGAACTGGAGATTCAAGGATTCTAAGGTTCTGTAGGTGCGTGTCACGGGTAGTTCAAGCTTCAAGCAGGTAAGGCAGATAAATGCAAAAATATTGAATTGATTCACTTCTACTGTATTCTGTTGTTGTAAACCTTTTCATGACAAAGTTGCTCTCCCTTTTTCCCTCATTCATATCAGGTGACTGTGGCTTGTTTCTTATCAAGTTTGGGAAGCAACCAGCGGTTTCCTATGCATGCTGTATGTAATAACACTGCTATGGTTGCTGTGTCATCCATTTTACAGAAACATGTGACAGAACATCAAACCTGATGGGTTGTAATGGGTGTTCAAAAGTTTCGTGCAAGGGCAAATCTTGTCAACTTCCACAGCTTATGAAAAAGAGATTGGTTTTGGGCATCTTAAATAAAGATGTGATGTTGTTTTAGTGTACTTCCTTTGGTCAAGAAGACGACTAATGACAGGTTCTCATTTCAAGTGTAATTATTATCTGTCTTACTTGGGTGGAAAGAAATTAGTGTATGTTTCATTTCTCAGTTCTTCAGATTTCACAACACATTTCTTATTTCGTCAGGGTTCAGAACACTGATCATCCTTCGTTGCCAATGAGATTGCCTCAGTTCAGATAAAATTTGTACATTAGATTTATTTAGTTTTTTAATTTGTCCATGATTAATACAAATTGCGAAGGACAAAATAGTTGATGCACGAGGAAGCAAAATGAACGAGCTATCATTCTCCATGTATGCTACGATAAACTGTTTTGATTGATAACTTACCAAAACCATGTAGTCCATTTCTTACAGCAAGATCATTACCAACAATGCTCACTTTAAAATGTGAAAATGCGAGAAACCATTAAGCAAAATGCCTGATCAGGTGTGTTGTGTTCCGGATCACAATCTCCATCAAGTAGAAATACCATCTTGACCAGTTCCAATGATTTCAAATGATAATATGAACTGAGAACCTCGTCTTCCCCCTGGTTCCCTATACTCCAGACATTTTTTTTTCACAAAAATTCAAAACTCCCATCAATGTCCAAGACTTGGGAGGTTAAAAGGTAAAACCAAAATATTAGGATACTAAAATACAGTTTTGAAATTGTTTTACAAAATCTATCAAAAGACATTTTGGTAGAAAACAATATGGGACTGGAAACTTCTTGTTCATAGTTTTATTTTTTATGTTTTTGAAGGAAGGGCTTATCAAAATGAATTTGATTTGGATCAGTCATTTAGAGCAACAAAAATGGCAGACGCAGAGAATAAGGAATCAATCTATGTTCTGGGTCAGGTATATGTGTATCCCATATTTTTCAAAACTTACAAAATAAAATCAATAGATGCACCGCCAGCCAGAAAGCCAAAATTTACAAAATGAGTTGTGATTCACCGTGTATGGTGATGGTCAGTACAGCTTATACAATTTCCAAATCACAGTATATATGGTTGTTCATTTTGAATCCTGGAACAGTACACATTCAAAAAAGTAGTTCAACTACAACTCATGTATTAATGGTTATTAGTTGGTGTACTTTGGAGAATACTGTAAAATGTTTCAATTTGTATCTTCGATACCTTTCAAATCATCTTTGAATTGAGTTGGAAATGGAGTAGGGATGTGAAAGGACTGAAACTTCAAACTGATGTATATATAAGGTGCTTGACAATTGACAAATACACTAATCGAGCAGGAGACGTAGAAGAAAGGCAGAAATATGTATAGTACCAGGGAACTGCAAGAAAATGAGAAGAAACCCAATGTCCATGACCAATCTGGTATCATCTAGATATCTATATGGAAGCTAGATTACTCTAGAAAATTGATCTTGTTTTCATAAGAGTTGTTAAGTAAGATGAATAGTCAACACATCTTGATGAATAATTGCTGTGTGTGTTACCGTAAACCATGTTAACTCTGCCGCTGCATTAGCAAGACTTCAATAGCATGCAAAAATTCTGAAAACAAGAATGAATCTCACTTATAGAATACTGAAATAAGAAAGCCATCCTAACCAGTGGCAGAGAGTATTAGTTTCAATAAAAGAGGTCATGAAAAGTTTGTGATTCTCCATGGTGAAACAAACATGTACTTGATAAGGATGGATCATGAATGGAGTCTAATAGTCACAGTAGAGGTTATCAGCATTATGTTTAATTAGTTTTCACTACATAATGTAAGCGAATACCTTATCAATAATTAATGCAAAACCAGTGTGTCGAAACATCACAATCCATATTCTGATCAACAATTACTTATCACCCAGTAATTCATTGGGCTGAAAACTATACCAGCACTATGTCCTATGATATCATCCCATCTTCTGCGTCACCCTTGACTTTTTGCTGCACATGATGAAATCCCCACAACTTTATAAGGTTCAATAAGACAGATATAATGGAATTGATCTGAATATACATTGAGAAGGATGGCTTGAGAAGAACAAGAGAAGAACAAACTTAACTAGTTGTTAAACAGATCGTTGCGAGTCAATATATTCACTTGAAGAACTGACAGCAGGCGAATGAATCAGATGCAAGTCTCTATACCATCTCCCAGTACTGCCGCTATGTTTGCTGTAGATTAACAAAGAAGTTAAACTAAGTTGTCAAAGGTTATTTGGACAATAATTCCTAGGTCATGTAAAGCAAAATAAAAATAAAATCAATGATCATGTTTCCTTAGTTTAATTTGATTGTGTAAGATGCCTTATCCCCCTAGAAAGTTCATTTTGAGAAAAGATGCAGTTGAAGGTCATTGTCAATCTCAAGAATTTCGTTCTCTCTCTCTTTCGATCGAAAATCGTCATGAGCATAGTCAAATAACACAAAATAAACTACAAGTGGCAGGACAGATTCTCTTGTTGGCGTATAACGAGCAAATACAAATGACACCCAAAACTGGCCGGGGAATGAAAATAATGTAATACATCAGTAAGATATGCCCTATCGTGTATTTTCTTTATGATATTCCTCAATACACCCATAACCAAACAAACTCTTTGAGAATTTACATCTTAAAGTTAAATGAGAACCAAAAACCAAGCGAGGTGCTCCACTAATTAAACATGTTACATAAAAGAAAAAAGAATCAGGGAAGCAATGATCATGAAGATAAATGAACAAGAGGTAAGCAAGGATCAAATTCTAAACTAGTTTGAGAACGATGAGCTGTTTAAAAATTCAAAACTAAGCTGAGGAAAACCGTGGTGTTTGGACATCCCCATTAGAAATACTCACAATAAGGAACGCCAGAATTTAACACTGTTGTGGGTGGAAGACGTCAAGGAAAGGCATTAGGACAATCATATAGTTGTTGTTCCATATGCGATATGCTTGGTATGGGAAATGCATTGGAAAATTACATGCATGGTTGTTATTTATGCTGAATATCATTTGGCAACATAAATGCCCAAACAGTAATCCATAGCAAGTATGAGCAAAAAAGGAATGAAGCTGGAAACCAACCAGAGCAGCATCACTAGATACAGGGATGGAAGAACAGGAACACGAGATCGTGTTGAAGCAAAGCACAAAAGAAACCCAACCTACAAGAAATATAGTTCTGCTAGTACAACAGAGTGGAATTTCAGAAAGATGTGAAATACAGAACTACAAACAACACCTACGTCATCATTACCACCAATATACCGCTCACAATGAAGCACAAACAACATAAGGGTTATCTAGGAAAGGATACTGAGCACACATTACCTTCTAATATAAGTTTTTGCTTATGACGTTCTTACTAAACATAATAGTAATTTATGAATTAGCGAAGATAGACTTTTTAAAAGAAAATGGAGTCAATTAATTATCAAGTGCAAAAGAAAAATGCAATCAAGATAGTAACAAAGAGTTTCTTGGATTTTACAAAGATACTATATGAGAATATATCATATGAGAGTTTCAGTGATGAGGAATGTGGAAAAAAGGAATTATGCAAAAATATAAAGATGTTACTCTTACCCATTTCTTGTTTGAATGATATCCCTGAGCGATATAAAGCTACCCACATGAGTTATTGCATCCAACATGTATCTAGCCTTTGGAAGAATCCTCCCAATTTCTTCATAGCTTCCTGTTGCTGCTTCGTAAGAGACTAATGAATCATGCTTTAAAACCATCAAAATATTACCATTCTTTGTCATAGTTATCGGCCTAGATATTACACCGAAGCGGGCCAGTTCTCCTGAAATAACATATTCTTTGGTCCAAGATCCCTGTACTCCATAATCCTTCATTACCCATATCTCAATCTCAGTATAAGATGACATATTAAACATAGATAAACACCCTCCTAAATCCACCAATTTCATATGATAATGCTCAGGGCATGGTTTGGGGCTAAAATGACGAGAAGGATCAGTAAAATTACAAGCCTCACATCTTGGGTTGAAGCCAAGAGGTGATGGGACAATTCTAAACTCTTCGGTACCCACATCAAAAGAAACAATATGATCAGAAACAGTTGATCCAACATAAGAATAGTCAGTTGGCCAGTGAAAAGCTCCATTTAGAAACACGGTCGAAGATCTATAACGAATGGGATAAGGAACATCAACAAGCCTCCTCCACTCATTTGAACCAAGTGTATGTATCTGACCTTCCATTTTGTTGCCTTTCATAGACACGAGTATCACTTTGTATTCATTAGAAATCTGATGAAACCCCAACCCACATACATGATAAAAATTACTACCGTAACCTCTATGAGCTGTTGGTAAGATAGTATACTCCCCAGTAACTGGATTCCATACGTGAATGGTGGTATAGCTATATTGGACAGCTACACATAGCAATCCATTACACGAACCTACGAACCTCAGATTGTCTGTAATGCAACATGGGGGTTTAACAAAAACCCCATTGTGAAAACTATCATCATTCCCATCATGTTCCAGGAAGTGAAATTGGACAGGTTCTCGACGTTGGTCGTATTTCCAAGTAGAATATCGAAAATTGAACACAAGACTAGTGTGATAATGGAACTGCATGGCTTTGGTGTAATGCATTTTAGTGAAACGTGGATGCTGGACTATTTTGAGCCAGGTCTTGCATACGCACCTGCAAATGGCCAATGACTTGATGGGCAGTCTAGAAATGATTTCAAGAAACACATCCAATGGGAGTTTCATCAAAGCTTGTTTGATTTCATCTATAACTATTTCTGTTCCTCGTCTTACCAAAGCCGTTTCCAACTCTTCTTCTTCTTCTGGGCTTTGTTCGTTTTCTTGGGAATTGGGATTGATATCTTGTTGTTCATTGATTGTGAAGAATGTTACTTGGTGAGGGTTGGTGAAGGTGAATACATCCTTGATTGGTCTTGGAATTCTTGTGCTTAGGAATGTCATGGCAGATTAGTAAGAGAGACAGACAGAGTGGGTGAGAGTGAGAAAGAGAGTAGAAGAAGAAGAAGAAGTTGGAGCAAAAGCAGGAAAGGTGATTAGGGAACATCAACAAGCCTCCTCCACTCATTTGAACCAAGTGTATGTATCTGTCCTTCTAACTTTGACATGTTTGATATAACCAAAGTTGAAGTGAAAGGGTTATGACAAAGGAAAGGGTTATATTGAAGTGAAACAAAAAAAACGTGTAGCCAAAGGTAGTCAGGTTAGTTGGGTAAGGCGGTGGTGGTTTGACTTTCATGTCTTAGGTTTGATACTTACCAGTGGCATGTAACATAACACGCATGCACGCGGCTGGTTAAAAACATAATTAGACACTAACCTTGTGAATAAGACTCGCACCTGTAAAGACTAAAGTTCACTCCCCCATCTCCATTGATCATGCCTTGTTGATATGTGCTCGATTTGGATTCTTAATTCAACTTGGGTATTAAATCTTGGTTAGAACATGTCGAAAATCTCAGTTTTTGCACAGTACAATCAATGATGCATTTCTATTGCTAGCGTCAAGTGGAAGTATTAACTATTGAGACGAAAGTGAACTGCGCACACTTTCCATAGGCCTAAACCCGGAACACTTGATATGTGCTAGATTTGTCTTTTATTCTCATAGGCAGTTTTATTCTTCCCAGTCAAGTAAGTTTAGCTTTGGAGCCAAGTCAGGTCATGTTGTAAATAGATATGAACTTCCTTAGGGGGTGTTTTTTTTTTTTCAGCATTCCGCACTAAAAAGGGGAGTGCCGAGAAAAAAAAACACTATTAAGAACTTTTAGTTTCGATTAGAAGTAAAAAAAACACTCGATCAAAATAGACCACTTCTTATTCAAAACTAAAATTCTGATAAGAACAAAAATAAAATAAAATAAATGCCACCATCTTTGAAGGTTCCCTTTCTGATTTACGAGGCAACGTTTTGTGAAGCACAAAGAAAGGTTGGAAACTGTTTTCATTATTGCCAGGGATTAAAGTTGTAGTGGGAGAATCAGGAGTTGCAGTGGGATTTTCCCACTACAAAAAAAATTGACACCAGCAACGGCTAAAATCCGTTTGCAAATTGACCCAAAACCGTAGCTAAAAGGAACTAGCGACGGCACCGAAACCGTAACTATTCCGTAGCTACATTTATCGTCGCTATTTGATTCAACGACTGCAAAATAGCCGTGGCTAATTAGCCACGCCATAAAACCGTCGCTAATGTGTAAATAGCCGTTGCTAACTGATTTTTAAAAAACAAAATTTAATATTTTTTATATTAGCGACGACATTTTGCCGTGGCTAATTGATTTTTTAAAAAAACTTTTAACATTATTTTTATATTAGCGACGACATTGTGCCGTGGCTAAATGGTATTTTAAAAAAATATTTTAATGTTAGCGACGACATTTTGCCGTGGCTAATTGATTTTTTAATAAAAAATTTAACATTATTTTTATATTAGCGACAACATTTTGTCGTGGCTAAATGGTATTTAAAAAATACTTTAATGTTAGCGACGACATTTTGTTGTGGCTAACTGATTTAAAAAAAATATTTAACATTATTTTTATATTAGCGATGGCATTTTGCCGTGGCTAAATGCTATTTAAAAAATATTTTACTATTAGCGACGACATTTTGCCGTGGTTAATTGATTTTTAAAAAAAAATTTAACATTATTTTTTTATTTTAGCGACGACGTTGTGCCGTAGCTAAATGGTTTTTTAAAAAAAAACATTATTTTATATTAGCGACGGCCTTTTGCCGTGGCTAAATGGTTTTTAAAAAAATAAAAAAAAATATTTTCGATCAGAGCAGATCAGAGATCTCTCCGAGATCAGAGATCCCAGGTCTCAGATCTCAGAGATCTTCGAGATCAGAGATCCCAGGTCTCAGATCTCCGAGATCAGGTCTCAGATATCCGAGATCTCAGGTCTCATATCTTCGAGAGAGAGGCGGCGGAGAAAGGGAGGGGAGAGAGAGGCGACCGGGAGCGATGTCGAGGGAGGCGGCCGGGATCGGTGTCGAGGAAGCAGCGGACTATTCCTCTGTGGGTTTCTTCTCTGGAGGTTGAGAGAAAAAAAAATTTGAGAGAAATTTTTTGCTTAAGTTGGTTTGTAGAAAAAATTGAAATTTATATCGAGAAAGGTAATTGAAGGGGATTGGTTGTGTTAGTTTCACGCGGATCGATGACATGGTTTGGTTTAGTGCGTTGGATTGAGCTAAATTTTTTGGTGTTATTAACGGTTGAGATGAAATTTCACGCGGATCGGTAATATAAAAAATCAAAAACCAATTAGCCACAACAAATTTGCCGTGGCTAATATCTTTAGTGTTAAATTTTTTTTTTAAATCAATTAGCGACGGTTTTTTGCCGTCGCTAATATAAAAATTCAAAAAATCAATATTTGCCGTGGCTAATCTCTTTAGTTTTAAATTAAAAAAAAAAATCAATTAGCGACGGTATTTTGCCTTCGCTAATATAAAAAATCAATTAGCGATGGTTTTTGGCCGTCGCTAATATAAAAAATATTTAGTTTAATTTAAAAAAAAAACCAATTAGCGACGGTTGTTTGCCGTCTCTAATATAAAAAATCAAAAAATCAATTAGTGTTAGTTTGATCTGATCTTCTTAAAAAAACCAATTAGTCTATTTAGTGTTAGTTTGCCGTGGCTAATCTCTTTAGTGTTAGTTAGTTAAAAAAAAAAAAACCAATTAGCGACAGTTTTTTGCCGTGGCTAATCGCTTTAGTGTTTAATTTAAAAAAAAAAAAAAAACCAATTAGTCTATGATGTTCTTTGATCTGATCTTCTTTTATCTGGTATTCTTTGATCTTTTTTGATTTTCTTTGATATGATCTGATCTGATCATTTTTTATCTAATCTTCTTAGATCTTCTCTGATCTGATCTTTTTTTTTTATCTTCCTTGATCTGATATTCTTTGATCTGATCTGATCTTTTATGATCTTCTTTGATCTGATCTGATATTCTTTGAACTTCTTTGATCTAATCTGATCTGATATTCTTTGATCTAATCTGATCTTATTTGATCTAATCTTCTTTGATCTACTTTTAACTTCTTTGATCTTCTTTGACATCATTTTCTTTGATCTAATTTTTTTTGATCTACTTTTAACTTCTTTGATCTGATCTGATCTGATCTCTTTGATCTACTTTTAACTTCTTTGATCTTTTTTGATCTGATCTTCTTTGATCTCATTTTCTTTGATCTGATCTTCTTTGATCTAATCTTCTTTGATCTACTTTTAACTTCTTTGATCTGATCTAATCTTTTTTGATCTTCTTTTAACTTCTTTGATCTTCTTTGATCTGATATGATTTTCTTTGATCTAATCTGATCTTCTTTGATCTACTTTGATCTAATCTTCTTTGATATTCTTTTAACTTCTTTGATCTGTTCTTTTTTTTTTTTATCTTCTTTGATCTTCTATGATCTGATCTAATCTTCTTTGATCTGATCTTCTTTGATCTAATCTTCTTTGATCTGATCTGATCTGATCTTCTTTGATCTGATATAATCTTCTTTGATCTGATATTCTTTGATCGTCTTTATCTGATCTGATCTTCTTTGATATTCTTTTATCTGATCGTAAAGAAAAAACAAGCGGCTTGGAGTATGTTTCCAGTTTATATATATATATATATATATATTTTTTTTTTTTTTAAAAAGAATTAGCTAAGGTAGAGAACCGTGGCTAATAGCACACTGCCGTCGCTAAGATAAAAATATTAATATAAAAAAAAGTTTCATTAGCGGGATTCGAACCCGGGTCGAGTGGGTGAAAGCTAGGTTTCCTAACCGGACTAGACGACAATGGGTTGGTGGTGATTTTATCCAGTTTATATATATCTATGTGCTTTATATAAATTTTTTTTAAAAAATAATTAGCTACGACACTTTGCCGTCTCTAATATAAAAATTTTAATATAATAAAAAAGTTTCATTGGCGGGATTCGAACCCGAGTCGCCTAAATGAAAGCCAGGTCTCCTAATCGGGCTGGACGAAAATGTGTTATTGGTGATTTTATCAAGTTTATAAATATATAGCGATTTTGCTTTATATAATTTTTTTTAAAAAATTCACATTTAGCTACGGTATTTTGACCGTGGCTAACAAAAAAAAAATTGTAAACATTAGCTACGGCCCTAGTGCGGTCGCTAATATGAAAATTTTAATATTAAAAAAAAAGTTTCATTGGCGGGATTCAAACCCGAGTGGCCTAGGTGAAAGCTAGGTCTCCTAACCGGACTGGACGGAAATGTGTTATTGGTGATTTTATCCATTTTATAAATATATAGATATTTTTCTTTATATAATTAAAAAAAAAATTTCACATTTAGCTACGGTATTTTGACCGTGGCTAACAAAATTTTTTTTTTGTAAACATTAGCTACGGCCATAGTGCCTTCGCTAATATTGTTTTCTTATAATTTTTTTTAAAAATCACATTAGCTACGGTATTTGGACCGTGGCTAACAAATTTTTTTTGTAAACATTAGCTACGGCCCTAGTGCCGTCGCTATATTGTTTTCTTAATTTTTTTTTAAATGACATTAGCTACGGTATTTGGACCGTGGCTAACATAAAAATTTGTAAACATTAGCTACGGCCCTAGTGTCGTCGCTAATATAAAAAATTTTAATATAAAAAAAAAGTTTCATTGGTGGGATTCAAATCCGGGTCAACTAGGTGAAAGCTAGGTCTCCTACACGGATTGGACAGAAATGTGTTATTGGTGATTTTATCCAGTGTATAAATATATAGCGGATTTTGCTTTATGAGAAGTTCTAAATGTCGAGGAAACAGGCGAGGGAAGCGACGTGGCGGGGTGGAAACCGTCCACTCCACTCGGGATGCGCGCACCAAAAACGACAGCACGCATCCCGAGCGGAGTGGACGGTCTCCACCCCGCCACGTCGCTTCCCTCGCCCATTTTCCTCGCCTGTTTCCTCGACATTTAGAATTCCTCTTGCTTTATATAATTAAAAAAAAAAATTCACATTTAGCTACGGTATTTTGACCGAGGCTAACAAATTTTTTTTTTGTAAACATTAGCTACGACCCTAGTGCCATTGCTATATTGTTTTCTTATAATTAAAAAAAAAATCACATTAGCTACGGTATTTGGACCATGGTTAACAAAAAAAAATTTATAAACATTAGCTACGGCCCTAGTGCCGTCGCTATATTGTTCTCTTATAATTTTTTTAAAAAAACAAATCACATTAGCTACGGTATTTGGACTGTGGGCTAACAAAAAAAAATTTGTAAACATTAGCTACGGTCCCAGTGCCGTCGCTATATTGTTTTCTTATAATTGTTTTTTTTAAAAATCACATTAGCTACGGTATTTGGACCGTGGCTAACAAAAAAAAAAATTTGTAAACATTAGCTACGATCCCAGTGCCGTCGCTATATTGTTTTCTTATAATTTTTTTTAAATCACATTAGCTACGGTATTTTGACCGTGGCTAACAAAAAAATTTGTAAACATTAGCTACGGTTCCAATTGCCGTCGCTAATTCTCGTATTAGCGACAGTTTAATCCGTCGCAAAACAGTTAGCGACGGTGATTTTAATTATGTACCGAAAACCGTAGCAGAAACTATAACGACGGTTTTATGCCGCCGCAAAGCGTTTAAAATAGCGACGGTTTTTTTAAAACTGCCGCTAATTTCCGTAGCTAATAATGCTTTTTTTTTTGTAGTGTCCAAGCAACATGGATGGTTGGTCCATCCCCACACTTCCACTATTTTTGAAACTTAATCAATAAAATCACCACTATATCACACTTTTCTTAAACACATTAACTTTTTGGAATTTTGAACATCATTTTAAACCCTCTGAATTATCCCTTCTCTTTAAATTGAGCGGGGAGACAGAAAACAAAGAAAAATTCTAGAGAGCCTAGTCCCAGAGCAATGATTTGTGCCTGGGAGGTGGTTCGCAAATGATTGGACCAACTCTATCTCTCTCCAACTTCTCCAAATTCACGGTGACAAGGGTAGAGTGGTCTGATCATGTGCGAACCACCCTCTAAGGCACAAATTAGTGCTCT